>LTAE01009237.1:0-18988 GCA_001647135.1 Pontederia paniculata
AAGATCTCGTGGGAGAAGATCAGAGCGGGGATGTAGGTCAGGAGTTCGACCAAACCTCGATAACAAACTTTGTGTTTGTTTTGTGTTTGTTCTCTTTACTCTCTTCTCTGTTTATTTGTATTCATATACATCTGCTTCTGCTAACACAAAACGAAGAGATTTGAACAAAGAAGAACAAAAGTTTTAAAGTACCAATTCACCCCCCCCCCTCTTGGTGCCATTCCAGATCCTACAAACTAGAGAAGAACGCCTGAGAACAAAGGTTATTATGAAGGACTGTTGAAAAGGAGTCATATCATTCATCCGTTAAGGAGTTGTTCAACATCTTCTCAACATTTTAAAGGAGTATTCCTTTGTTTCATACTTTATTGGCACAAATTATATTCTGTAATTGAGATAGTTTATTTTGAATATTTTATGATTTAGTTTATATGCTTTGCTAACATTGCTAATGCATAACTTATATAGCTTTCGAACTTTGAGTTTAATTGATTCTTCATGAACATGTTTGCCTGAGTTTCTGAGTTTGAACAATTGATCATGAACTGTGTAGTGTGATCAATAACTTTGCAATTCATGTCCTATGATTCTGACTCGTTAAGGACGTTGCCATTTGTAGTTTGTTTTAGGTCAACCCGTTAAGGGTGATTTAATAGTCTAGGGAAACATTTTACTGCATCTTGTATTATCTTTCTGAGGATAGACCCGTTAAGGGGTATTTTCTAGATTGCTTAATATATGATAGTTGAGTTACCCATTAAGGGAATTCATAACTTAGGTTTGCCTAACCATCTGAAGATTCGATAATTGATTTTTATCTCATAAACATTTGTTGTACAAGATTCTGAGTATTCATCTTAAAGTTAATATTGTCCAGGCCCTAGTCGTCATCCCTATATTTCTATTATTAATTATAGTTATATATTATTAATTTTTTGAAACATTAATCTTGAAGTCAATGTTATCTTTTATTAGCCCCGAAATCTGATTAGGTAGTTATATAATTCCTCGTGGGATCGACAACTCTACTCTTACACTGTATTACTTGAACGACTAGTGCACTCGCTACTATTGATTTGCATGTGTTCGCATTTTTCGCATCAAGCTTTTGTCACCGTTACTAGGGATATTTACAAGCTACTTTGAGATTTTATTGTTTGTTACTTTCACATTTCCTCTAGTGTTGTGTAAGTTTTTCAGAAAATATTTTTGGTACACAACTTGATCTTCAAGCACATATCATCTATCCTCGATGTCGAATAAGAAAGCAAAACTAGTCAAAAAATTGAGGAGAATAAAGAAGCTGGAAAGCAAAACAAAATTCAAAAAGAAGCGGCATCTATGAAGCCTTAGCGTAATCAAGAAGAAATTCATTCAACGGACCCACTTGCTCTCATCACAAACATGAATTCTATCTTGAAGTAACTCTCCATACAGCACGACCAAATCACCAATTTGGAGAGACAAACATCAATTTAAGACAGCAAAAAAAAATTTCAAATGGCGTCAAAACAGTAACAACACTTGAGAGAAATCTTGAAGAGATGGTTGGTCAGTTTATTACAACAATTGAAAGAAGACTAACATTGCAAAACCAACTCATCGAAAATCTGGAGACAGCTGAGAGAACTGAAAAACAAAATTGAGAATGATGAAGTTATCCAACAACTCGAAAGTCAACTCAAATTCGATGATTTAGAAGCACAACTAGATGCATTAGAGAATCAGGTTGCACAACTGATTTCTCAAAATGCTAATTCTGAGAAGGACATCGAGGATGACTCAATAGTCATTATATGTCCATGTCACTATTCACACCAACGAAGATGGTGGCCTAAAAGAAAATTTCCAAGAAGGACATGGGCTATGAATGGCGTGTCAAGGAGACAAGTGAATATTCAATAGAAGATGAGAAATTTAGAAGGAGGAGCTTGCCTTTGGATTCTCCTATTACTCCAACATCACTGCCTCCAATTCAGACATCAAAAATTCTGCCACTATAGCTCCAGACAACACCACCAACTAAGGATCCACTGAAGTCGTCAATGCAACGGTCACCAAACAATTCCAAGGAACCATTAAATTTTAGACCAGCAACAACACTGCATAGCGACCAAGGAGCCTATTAATTAGACAAGATCAGCAACAATACAAATGACAATGTCATCGAGAGAATGTTGTTGTACTATTTAAAGGACCAACGATTGAAGATAAAGGAAAAACAACAAAGACAATCAGTGGAAGTTTTGATCGTGTTTCTAAGCTTCACCATGACGAGCATCAACGATCACATCAAATACTCCTAATGAGATTGTTCCTTATTGCTTACTCTATGTCATTATTAATTTCATCATCCTTTATAAACCTCAGCATGCACCGAACCAAGTCAAGCTAAAGACTTTAAATTAGAACTAATCTCCCTAAACCCTATCCCTTAGTTAGATTTTTCTTTTTCTTGACATTTAAGAGTTCATTTTTTCTTTTTCTTTCGATCTAGGTCATCCTCAAGGTATCTGGTTGCCTTAACCTATTTTCAACCCTATTATGAGTCCCCTTATACCATCACGGGCTGTTACACACTGTCATGGGTCATGAGACCCGATGTCATGCCCCATGAGAATTAATCATGGTCAACAACCCAATTCAATAGAACTCCAACTCCATCATGGAGCATGATGCCAAATCACGGCCCATAACACCTACAGACTGAGACCTCCTATTGAGTTCACGAGCCATTACTATCTCATCATGGACTCCACCGTAGCGAACTGTTGGTGCTAGAAATATGTCACGACCCGTGACTAGCCATCACAGGCCATAAGTCATGTAGCAAGGGCAATCATCACCTGCAATTACCTGATCCACAGCCCGTGAGAACTGATCACGACCTTAGGACCTCACGGGCCGTAACTAGCCATAACAACCTGTAAGTGACCAGCTACCAACTGCAAACCTTCCAACATACCCGACGTACGGCCTGCTACAATCATCACGACCTGCAATCATAACTAATTCCACACCATTACGGGTCATGGCATTTCATCACGAGCTGTGACGAACCTGAACTATTGCCACAACTACCACATAATTACATTTAAAGCTCCACGACAAAAATCACGGGTACCGATGCGGTCAAACTTGGAACCTCATGGCCCATTAAAGATGATCACCTCGTAATGCCCCACAATTGCCCCAGAACGGCCCACAATTACTTCGTAACACTCGCAATCACATCGTAATGCTTCGCAGTGGTGTGTCACGAGGCGGCCTCGCGTCCCGTGATTGACCACAATAATGGCACTCACTCCCCACAACCACCAAATCACGACCCCAGTCTATATATTCTAACCTTTCCTTGCAGGTTGCCATCATCCCCATCGCTCTGCAGCTTCCTCCATCCAGTCATATTTACAAGAGCACTATTCATCGGCGATTCTGGCGTCCGGCATCCATGATTCCTGCAACCCCGAGCGACTGATCGAACGTCCATCGACAAAGCACCAACACCACCGAGCACGCAACTTTGCCATCATCTCCAACGCCGGCAATATCAAGTAACTAATGAAGCATCACGACCTGTTATACTCTGTATCGGGCCGTGAAGACGAAGAAGATTCCACCGTAGCGACTGTGACTTTGTTCATGGGGCGTAATTTTATATATCATGGGCCGCAACCATCATCACGGCCTGTGACCCTCTACATCCATGCCAAACAGTTGTGACCCCGCTGACGCGCCACCAGATACTTACAGGCCGCAACTCGTGTTGCGCCTCGTGAGTTCTCAAAGAACGACAACTGAAGCCAGTATCCGCACTCGTCACACCGCGCCACCGTCTTCACGAGCTGCGACATTCCAGCATCACAGGCCATAAAACTCTATAACGACCCATGAAGAAGCAATAGACCGCGAAGACCTTGACCGCTACAACGTCTCACGCCTCGCGACTTATTATATCACGACCCATAGTCAACCTTCACGGCTCATGACAACACCATGGCTAGCTCAAGTCGCCTGAAGCGCAGCACTCGTCGACACCAAGAGTATGTTGCAGAGCAACCTCCACCTCCATTAGGCCTTACTCCTAGGCCACTGAAGAAACTATTTAAGAAGACAAAGCACTGAGCGTGAGGAGATGTTCTCTCAATCTTTGGCTGCTCCAACTAGATTCACACGACGCCACCATGATGGAGTACAACCTACACAACTTTGTTCTTATTCTGTTCGGGAACATCGGCATGGAATTCTTTATCAAACAATGGTGGTCGGCCTTCTTCCCTATTGTGTTCGAGTTCCTGAGCTCGTTCGAGATCAAGAATGTCAACGGTGATAGTCTGTCCTATTCTTTTCAGCTCTTCAACAGTAGATTCAGCCTCACTCTGGTCGAGTTCAACATTGTATATCAGTTTCCAGACCAAGCCTATCTGCGCATCCCCAAGGATTTTGACGCCAATGATTTCTGGAGGCGCAACACATGGGCTGACCATCTTAATAATCAGACGGTAAAGAGTATGATGATCCAAAATCCAGTCTTTCGATATGTGCACAAGATCTTATCCAGCTCTATTTTTGGGAGAGGCAGCGATGACTTGATGATAGAACTAAAGCTATTCTTCCTCTACTGCATGGCGACACATACACCTGTGAATGTGAGAGCATTTATGGCGCATACTTTTCAGAAGAATTCAAAAAAAGATAAGGGGATAATTGTTATCGGGGCTCTCATTACCCCAATTGCGGAGCACCTCAGCCTCGACTTGGATGATCTCGACTCTTTGATGATTAAGCATTTCTAGACCAGCGCATAATCCAATCGACGAAACTTGGGGATGTTCGGTAGGGAGTTACAGTCTTCCTTATAAAGGATTCATACATGGTCCTGCCTTGTTCAGAGACGGAGCGGTCTGACCCCTCAAATGAAGATAACTGGATCATTCTACCTTTTGACGCTCGCCGCGCCCGATGGTTCCACCACATCGAGCTCCAGATCCTGCCCAACATGACCAGTCCTCCTACATGGATGTTGACCCTTCTAATGTACGTGTTGCTTGTGACTTTTCCTCCATGTACTCTATTCTGATTTCTATGTAGTGCGACATTAGAATATTAGAGAGCGCTAGGAGAGGACTGGGAACATTGTCGGACGCATGCATGATTATCACGTTGACCAGGGACACTATGGAGCACTTTTGTTCTATCCACCATCGTCGGCACCACCTCAGGAGTATACAAGGTTGTGTTGTTCTCTATGTACTTTTTATTTTGGATCTTTGTGTTCATGCATTTTGTACCCTCCTTCAGTTGGTCCTAAACACTGAGGATAGTGTTTGGTTTAAGCTTGGGGGAGTTGCATTCTCATGCATCATATTTGCTTATGTTCTGCATATTTGCTTTATGTACTGCATATTTTCTTATTGCATTGTTATCATATTGTATTGCATGGTTGTCAGATTAGTGAAAATCCAGAAAAATTGAAAAAAAATTGAAAACCCAAAACTATCAAATTGTCTCATGCCTTGAAATGTCAATCTTCTGAGAGTAATGTTCAAAGACATCCTATAGATAGTGAAATTTTAATGCCTTAAATTTATCTATTATCACCTGAACTTTGGGAAAATATGTATTATAGATTGTTGCCAAATAGAATCTTAGATACTTAGACTACAATTTTTTTATTTTCGTTAAGCATGTCCTATGTATTATTATTTGATAATAATTACTCCTTTATTGAAACAGTAAATGTAGTTGAGCTTATTACAGAAAATAAGTGATACATATGATTAAAAATATTTTATGTTTAAGTAGTTGAGAAGCCTATGACGTGTGTTATCAGTAACCTTGGAGGGTTCATGTTATTAGATCCGTAGGGGTTCTTGCTTGGTGACCTAAGGTCATCTGGTCTGGGATCCACCGATCAAAAGCCCGCTACATGGACCCCTTTGTGCAATATAGAGAAGCACACTAACAGTCGATTCACTGCTTTGATTTGAACCTTAATTCAGAACCTGAGAGAGTTCCGGCAAGTAAGCTCGAAGGGTGCTTCATCACTTGTTGCCCTAAGGTCATATAGGTTGGGAGTTATCATTCAAAAGCCTGCTACACGGACCTCCTTATGAAATCATGTGTGAAGGCTAGAAACTAAAAAAAAATTGAGCAAAAGAAATATAAATTCAAAAACTAAATTATTTTATTAAGCTCATTATACACTTGTGTCTTCAGTATTGAAGTTCTTATTTGATATATTAATCATTGGTGCATGTAAGGCTGAATTGGAAAGAGTTTAAATGTGTTTAAGTATGAAGAATCTGTGAGGCTAGAATAATCTAGAAAGTGGAAAGAAGTTATGGTGATGAGTGCATAAACGAAGGCAGGAGAAGAGTAGTTATTCTTCAGGGTTGAACCAATTATTGAAATTCATTTTTTGAGTTTTGCTATGAATATTACTTGAGAACAAGCAAACATCCAAGCTTGGGGGAGTTTGATGCATGCATTTTACAACAGATTTTAGGGTTTGCATTAGCATAATTTTAAATCATTTTACATAGCATGCATTCATTTCTATCTTTATTTGTTTATATTTGTTCAAGTCCAAAATCTACTCATGTATGGTGTGCTTTTGTAGTAAATCACATGGAAAGGTGGAAGAAGGATCGAAATCATCTGAATATCGCAAAATGACAAGCTCACGAAGAAGAAACCAACACTCGGAAGTCATCACGGATCGTGATAGCATGTTACGGATCGTGATGAATCAGTACTAGCTGCAGCAAAGTTCATAACGAGCCATAAAGATCATACCATTACCTGTGCCGAGAGGATTGAAACTTCTACTCAAAGGTTACGGGTTGTAATGAACTATTACGGGCCGTTATGATGGACATCACGATCACAACGAGCATATCATGACCTTCATCGAAGCAGTGGATTACAAGTCTAAATTCATTACGGGTCGTGATCATTACTTATGGGCCGTGAGAGAAGCAGAAATCAAGATGCATAGCTATTCAGCACCCGAGTTACGGGTCGTGATGACTTGAGGAACTTATGAAGAAATCTATATTTACGGTCCTTGACATCTTGTCACGAGCTGTGATGAAGGTACGCAAATTATTATAGTCAAGATTTTGAGATGATTTGACGGCTATAAAGTTTGGAATTTGATCTAAGACTTTAAAGATTGGATTCTATCATATTTCTGAGGATTTGAATAAGTTTTATTGGACTTTCACCATCACCATTGATCGAAAGGAAGAATTGATCCAAGCGTCCACAAGCAACATCATCCAACCCTAGGAAACCCTAGAGTATAAAAGGATCTCGTCTGCAACCTAGGAGGGGATGTGATGCTGAGGATGAGAAGAGGATAGAAGAGAGAAGACTAGATAACTAGAGCCGTCAACCAAAGAAGAACGCTAGAGAACAAAGGCTATTCCTAAGAACTGCTAAGAAGAAGTTAGATCATTCATCCGTTAAGGAGTTGTTCAGCATTTTCTCAACATCTAGAAGAGTATTCCTGTATTTCATACTTTGTTGGGATGAATTATATTCCATAGTTGAGAGAGTTTATTCTGAATATTTTATGATTTAGTTTATATGCTTTGCTATCACAGAACTTATATAGCTTTCAAACTTTTAGTTGAATTGATTCTTCATGAACATGTTTGTCTGAGTTTCTGAGTTTTAATAATTGATCATTAACTCTGTAGTGTGGTCAATATCTTTGCAAGTCATGTCTTGCGATTCTGACCCATTAAGGGCATTGTCGTTTGTTGTCTGTTAGGTCAACCCGTTAAGGGTGGTTTAATAGTCTAGGGAAATATCTTACTGCATCTTGTATTATCTTCCTGAGGATAGACTCGTTAAAGGGTATTTTCTTGATTGCTTAATATATTGAGTTACTCATTAAGAAAATTCATAACTTAGATTTTTCTAATCATCTGAAGATTCAATAATTGATTTTTATCTCATAAATGTTTGTCGTACAAGATTCTGAGTATTCATCTTAAAGTAAGTATTGTCCAAGCCCTAGTCATCATGCCTATATTCCTATTATTAATTATATTTATATATTAATAATTTTCTGAAACATTTATCCCGAAGTAAGTGATCTCCTATTAGCCCCGAAATCTGATTAGGTAGTTATATAATTCCTCGTGGGATCGACAACTTTACTCTTACACTTTATTACTTGAACGAATAGTGCACTTGCTAGCATGTATTTGCCTGTGTTCGCATTTTTTGCATCAAATTTTTGGTGTCGTTGCCCTTCATATAAATATTATGGCCCGTAATATCCTATCACGGTCCATAATAATTTGAAGTTGAGGTTGCAACGATCCGACGGACGTCGTGATATCATCATTGTGGTCGTGACATCCTCCATTACGGTCCGTAATATTTTGTGCTGGACTTACGGGACTTACGGTGAATATGATCTCAACGATCCATGACAATGGTTTCTGATCATCTCTTGTTGCATCACGGCCCATAATTGTTTGTCATGACCCGCGATGGTTGCTGAAAGTCGATTTCCTCCTCTTGAAGAAGTCTTTTTCTAATGTCGGATCTGATTAAACCATCGCCAAGTGATTTCCTGCAAAATAACACCAAACTAGAGTAGATGTTGGACTTGAACAAATACAAAAAAAATAAAGATAAAAAAGATGCATGCTATATGAAAATAACTTAAAATAATGCCTAATGCAAGCCCTAGAATATGTTGTAAAATACATGCATCAAACTCCTCCAAGCTTGGATGTTTGCTTGTCCTCAAGAAATATTCAGAGCAAAACTCAGAAAAACGTCCTTTCATGACCCGTGAGAATTCATTACGACCATCTTATAACACCTTAACATCCTTTCACGACCCGTAAACCAATTACTAAAGCTACACTTGAATGCATAATGGGGCGTGAAAATTCCATCACGAACCTTGTCGTAGCACAAGTTGAACCTCAACAATTCATCATGGGTTGTGACCTTCAGTCACGGGCCGTAAGTCACCTATGGCAGTCGATCACCAATCATCGTGCATCCATTGTTTAATCCCCTGCAACAACCTTCACACCTTGCAACTATTTTCAAGCCCCGCAAAACATCATCTCATGGGTAGTAACTTCGTTTCACGGCCCATAACAAGTTCCAGAGCACCCCTGCCTTAGCCGTTACAGCTCATCATGCCTCGCAATCTAGTCCTTCACGGCCTGTAACCACATGTCACGAGCCGTGACCATCATGGCCAACGAACCCTCCAACGAAATCAACCATATCAGGACGACTCGTCGAAGGTCGAAGGTTTCAGGTAACTTATTTTTCTGCTATGTATTTCAATCTATCTATGCAGGGAGGCATCCGGGACATTTGTGATCATTAGGAGAGGATGGGAAATATGGTCCGACACAATTATCATGTGGACTAGGGAAATTGAGCATTTCTATTCTACCAGCACCCTTAGCCATCACCGCCACAGGAGTAGATCTAGGTCGTGTATGTTCTTTTCTATTTTCTTGAGTCATTTTCTATTTTTCTTCATGCATTGTTACCTCCCTTCGGCTGGGCCTAAACACTGAGGACAATGTTTGGTTTAATCTTGGGGGGTAGTTGCATTCTCAGGCATCATATTTGTTTAGGTTTTGTATTTTTTTATTTTCTTTTATTTTTATCATATCTTTGAAAATCCTAGAAAAATTTGAAAAATTCAAAAATATCATTCAGACATCTTACTATCTCATGCTAATATCTTATTGTCTCTCTTGTCAAACTCAAAGATATCTTTTAGATCTATGCGATTCAATTGCTACTCTATTTATTATTTATCATTTGAAACTTGAATACTGGAACTTGAGTCTTGTTACTTAGAACTATGAATTCTTAGACGATAGTCTTGTTCAACATTTAATATTCTTATTTCTTTAGCCTTGAAAGTGATAGCATTTTTATTCAACATATAGGCTTAAGTTTTGAAAAAAAATACTTGAAAAAGTTTGCATTTTGTGAGAATTGAATATCTGAAAAAAATTTTAGAGCAATTTGATGCTCTAAGTATTCTTTGGAACCTTGTTGAGTTTGGGCAAGTAAGCTCAAGGGGTTTCATAACACTTGTTTCCCTAAGGTTATAAAACTTATGAGTCATGAATTGAAAGCCCGCTACACGGAGCATCATATGCAATATGAATAATTACTTAAGTACTTGATTTCTCTCTAGTTCAACTCTTTACACAAAACCTGGGATAGTTCGAGTGAGAACACCCGTAGGGGACTCTTTAATCCTGGTGACCTAAGGCCAATTGGTCTAGGATCCATCGGTTGAAAGCTCGTTACATGGACTTCCCTATGAAATCCTATTTGAAGAAAAGAACTTGCAAACAGTTGATTACTAAGAAAAAATATAAGCCTACTTGATACTTGCATATTCAATACTAATGCTCTTACTTGATAGACTATATTTTCTTTTGCATAAGGCTGAGATTGAGACTATTTAAATATGTTTAGGATTCAAAAATTCTATGTTGCCTACCTCGGGTAAAGGTGAGAGGCTCTTGTGATGTACATGTAAGAGGGTGGTAGAACAAAAGTATTAGTCTGTAGGATGTAGATTATGATGGAATTGTCTTAAGTCTTCCTTTGTGCTTGCTTGAGGACAAGCAAGATCTTAAGCTTGGGGGTATTTGATGCATGCATTTTATAACATATCTTAGGGTCTACATTAGGCATAATTTTGAGTCATTTTGACATCGCATGCATCTATTTTATTCTTTATTTGTTCATATTATTTCGAGTCATGATTCTACTCTTTTTTTGTGACTATTTTGTATGAAATCAACTAAAAAGGCTAAGGGCTAGAATCGATCGGCAAAAAGAGCATATTCAGAACAAGGAAATCAATTTCAAGTATTCATCACGGGCCGTGACGAAGCAATAGTAGCTGAAACAAAAGCCGTCACGAGGTGTTATGCACCATCACGACTCCAGCAGACCCAAGTTCAAGTTGTCACAGGCCTTTATGGAATATAATGGGCCGTAATGATGAAGGTGACGACCGCAACATCCATATTACGCCCTTCGTTGTAGCGCCAGTTCAGACAATTCAACCCATTATGGGCCATTACGTACCATATCATGAGGCATAAGAGCTTATGACGATGTTTGCCGAAGCAACGCCAAGCTACAGCGAATTCGTTATGGGACGTGATGTTCCATCACGGGCCGTAAGTAGAAGAAGCCACCTCGGAAGATCCAGCCTAAGCATGAGTTATGGGTCGTGATAATTGATTACGGGCTGTGAAGGACGAATACCATACGAAGAATCATATACTTACGGGCCGTTACATTCCATTAAGGATTGTGAGAGAAAGTCGTAAGTTGATATTTCGCATATTTGATAAGATTTGACGGCCGGGAAGACTTCTATTTGATCTAGGACTTTAGATATTTGATTGAGAGGCACTTCTAAAAATTTAGAATGGGTTTTAATGGGATTTTATCACAGTCGTTAATCGAGATCAAAAGATTACTGCACAACCCTATGAAACCTTAATTTGTATGAAGGTATAAAAGGGGAAAAGAAAAAGGAGATACAGAGATATTCAGATAGATAGAGATACACAGAGAATAGAGACGAATTTGAAGAGAGAAAGCCAGAGAGATCTATCCAAACCCCTAGAGTGGAATTCTGATATTCTGGAGGCGAAGAAGAAGAGCAAGACTTGAAGATCTACTGCTAAGATAGTTTGATTTCTTATTTGTTTGGCAGAACTATTTTTCTTTGTTTAGTTATTTGTGTTAGGAACTTCTGAACCTTATTTAGATTGAGTCTATTGATTTGTTTCTTTTAGAACATGATTATTGTTTTTAATTTTGTTCTTACTCTGAGATGATCATGGATTTCTTTTATTGACTGTTTAGTTTACAAGAATTCGTGGTCTGATTTGTAGGAAGAATTGATCTTTGAATTCTAAGTCATAGCAATTCGTGTCATAATCTAGATTACTCGTGGGAGATTCTAGGTTGTGTGGCCTGTTGATTGGACTTTCTTAAGGAGTCAATGGCATAAGTTTTGCATCGTTAAAGCATCTTAGATTAGAAATTATTTGGGATGGATTCGTTTGAACGTCCTCAACAAATCTGAACCTAAGATAGGTGATTACGTCTGTTTAGAGGATCACATCTTAAGCAAATCTTAGTCCATCATTAGAACAATTCGAATTCAATATGTTTTAATTGTGAGATAGAGTCCTAAATCTTCCAACTTAATTTGATTTGATCTCATCTAACCTCATCTCTAGAACATTATGTTTTCTTATCTTTTATTTTCTGAATTAAAACTGAAATTAATCTTTTCTCTATCACTTTTGGAATTAGATAAGGCTAGGTTACATTAGTCCTCGTGGGTTCGACATCCTTACTCTGTTATCACTTTAATACTTGAACGACGAGTATGCTTGCTAGTGTATTTAGAACACATCAATGGCCTTAGGTCACCGGGCAAGAACCCCTAGTTGAGTTACCCGTTAAGGGAATTCATAACTTGGATTTGCCTAACCATCTAAAGATTCGATAATTGATTTTTTTATCTCATAAACATTTGTCGTACAAGATTCTGAGTATTCATCTTCAAGTTAGTATTGTCCAGGTACCTAGTCATCATCCTTATATTCCTATTATTAATTATATTTATATATTATTAATTTTTTGAAACATTAATCCTGAAGTCAATGTTATCTTCTATTAGCCCCGAAATCTAATTAGGTAGTTATATAATTCCTCGTGGGATTGAAAACTCTACTCTTACACTTTATTACTTGAACAACTAGTGCACTTGCTAGCATTGATTTACTTGTGTTCACATTTTTCGCATCAACAATCCTTCATATAATAATTAATTTTTTGAAACATTAATCCTGAAGTCAATGTTATCTTCTATTAGCCCCGAAATCTAATTAGGTAGTTATATAATTCCTCGTGGGATTGAAAACTCTACTCTTACACTTTATTACTTGAACAACTAGTGCACTTGCTAGCATTGATTTACTTGTGTTCACATTTTTCGCATCAACAATCCTTCATATAATGACCTTGTTTCTCACAGTAACATGCTCTGGTCTTAAAGTAGCATTCTCCATAATGATGTTTTCCACAACGTGAGCAAGTGGGAAGATGTGTCTTCTTATGTTCTTCTTTTCTAAAGGGCTTCCATAGCTTCTGAATCCACTTTCCTTTTCCTTTTCCTTTTCCTTCAAACTTGTCGATGTCTTTCCTTTACTATCTTCTTTTTTATTTTGGTAGGCTCAATTAATTATTGTAGCTCGCTCTACAGCTTTAGCCAATGTAGGAGTGTCACTACATACCACATTCATTTGTAGTCTTGAATTCAACCCTTCAACAAATCTATTAGCCCTTGTTCTCTCATCTTTGTCAAGTGGAATGTACTTCTCAAGGCTGATATATTTAGAGTGATACTCTTCCAAAGTCATATTACCTTGCTGCAGATTTAGGAATTCTCTTTGCTTTTATTTCTTAACATGTCGTGGAAAGTATTCTTTTTTCAAAAGCTTTTACAAACTACTTCCAATTGATCCTTTCACATTTGGCAAACCTTGTACTCTCAATGGTGCCCCACTGGTCTTTAGCTTGATTCGTTAATTGATGAGTTGCATACAACACCCAACATTTCTCAAGAAAATCAATTACCTCTAACTTTTCCTTGATTGTGACCAACTATGATCTTGCTTTGTCTGGATCTCTGTCTCCATCAAATATAGGAGGGTTTGCCTTCATAAACCTATCAAAGGAACTCAAACTTGAATCACTTCGGCTTGCACTTTTTCAATAGCTCGAGCCATTCTATGCATACTTTCCATGTACGCTCGACGTTCCTCATTGAACCCTGAATCACGATCAAAATCTCTTTGTGAATAATCTTTGTAGCGGCTCGCACCTTCAGGCTCATATCTACTGCTATAACTCATATTTCTACAAAATAATATAATAAACCACACATTAGATGATTAGAAATTGAATATACACTTACTAAATTGTAATCAATCTTTTTCGGTGGATGCTCGTGACGAATTCACATAAACTTGTCACTTTATACTTTACAACTCAATATAGTGAGCCTTCGTGTTAGGCTCTGATACCAAAATGTAATGCCCCAAAAATACACAGTCGAATATGTATTCAACACGTGGTTTGTAGGATTCTGAAAACGTCACAACAATATAAAATAATCAATATAATCTAAATAAAAAGAAAATACTACTTAGTTAAAATACCATTATCATATGATACTGAGCATAAAGATCCATAAGTGATGTTAAATATAATGTTCACATCACACGATAAAAAACGTACTATTAGAATTTTTACATAATATCCCCAAAGGCTACGAAATACAACACATATGATAGAGTTTTATAACATAAGTAAAAGACTCAATAGTGACTCCATGTGCAACTTTCTCGTCAAAGCAGCGCCACCTTCATGGGTCATGCACGATCACCTGCATGGATCCAGAATGCAAGAGAAATTCATCCCAATTAGTTATATGTGATAGTCATAAATATTTCATGAAAGGTCTATATAAAAAAATCATATCAATGATAAATCATGATAATAATCAATAGGACATAATAATCAACAGACGAACAATAATCAGTAGCTACTAGGTGAATCAATTGTCCTAGTATAATCAATGTTTTCAATGTACAAATTTTCCTTAACACTTATGGAATTATTCAATATATCATTGTTGAATATCAATATAAAGTTATGAATATTTATATGTACCCATAGGTATCATCAGTAACAATAGTTAATAGCTCATAATCCATCAATAGAAAATGAAGTTGATCTTTTACTTCATTTTCTTCTTATATACCATATGTCATTTTTGGAGTCCCTTATATGACTTCCTAAAGTCGTCCCCAATAAGACATTTTGATATGTCATGTGATATCGACGATATTAAATAATTCAATCAATTAATCAATATTTAGAAGATACTGGTCATCTCGATGTAAATAAGGTTGGCCAAGCCCGGGATACACATAACACCCATAATACCCCACATTTGGATCATAAATCGGATTCGAGAATATCCCGAGATGAGATCATCACCCCATAATATGATCAATAATTCAAGAATATCTCGGGATTAGATCAACACCCTATAATATGATCAATAATTCGAGAATATCCAAGGATGAGATCGGCATCCCACAATATGATCCATCGAGATGACCAATATGATAATGACAATCAATAACTATCAATATTTTTAAGCCTCGTTACGACTATCCATGCAATGAATGACTTTAAGTTAAATACAAGAAATTTATATTGTCAATGCTAATAATACATGGACTTCATCAACTAATAATTCATTCTTGATAAATAATAATTTCTGATCACATAAACAATTACACTAAGATAATAACTTACTATAAATAATTAAATAAGCAATTAAAGAAGAAGGAATCAAGATGATTCCGTACTATGCTTTGGATACCTTATATAACACTAAATGGATCCTTACCACGTACCTAAATCTATTAATCCACCATTCTTCTACCATCTTCTTTTCCAACCTTAATTACGATGGTACTAGAATAATCTACTATTTCTCTTATTCTCATTTTCTTTATTTTTTCTCTCACTTTTCTTCTTCTCTTATTTTTCTTTCGTTCGGTTTCTCTCCGCTTCTCCTCGATGTCCTCCTTGAACGGGAGTGGGAGCTCCTTTTATAGACTCCGCCCCTCTCTTATTGGTTGAGGGGGGCTGCAGGTGTCGCCTCCTCACAACAAGTGAGTCGGTGACACTTATTTATATTTTTTTCAGTTATTACAGGTAATGCTCGTAATTAATTACTATAATACCAGGTCAAGTACACAAGAAACTATCAAAATACTCCCCTTCTTTATTTTTTATATTTTTTATTTTGTGAAAGAACAAAAAAAAGAAAGGTTTTTAGATGTATAATGTGGCATTTTATTTTCCTTTATTATATTTTTGGAATTACTTCTAATTGTGTCATATTAGAAATGATAGTGGATTACTAGTTGTTGTGTTTTCATGTGCAAGTTAAGTATCAGTAATTAGTATTATCAAAATGATAATGATGAAAACCGAAAGGTGGGACTTGTTCATTTGCACAAATGAAAAGGGAGACTTTTGATTTTAAAAGAATAGGGAATTCATAAAAAAATGTGTATTCCATATCTTAATCCAGTTGAAATTTGATTAAGAGGACGGAATTTTTTAGAGCAACCACAGCTTCCAACTAACAATACCATTTGATTGGATCTAATTATTTAGCTACTTCAATTCTATAACGAAAAATTATATAGTTGAATTTCAAGACGTTACTATTGTGAGAGTTTTAAAGTGGCATGAAACTAAATTAGTATTAATTGCCTTTTTGAATACCAAGGTCGTAACCGAGAAACAAAATTAACAAAACTTGATTGGTTCAATCGTGTTAAATTTTGAAATGAGGTGACAAACTTGTTCAATGTTCACAATTGATCTAGCTTGGTCTTCTCCGAAATTTCAAAAAAATAAATAGCCCGGTTTAAAATCGGGATTGAGATTCTAAAATGTCATATTTTTTGTCAATTATTTTTTTTCTTTTCAATGAATAATTTATATTTTTTTCAATAAAATCATCGATATCCAGAATTATTAACATCTCACTAATCTGATTTGAGAAAATAGAAAATTTTTCTCAACAAATATAAACGCAGGAGTTTAACTCCAGAGCTCAGATTTTCATTATCATCTGACCTAATTCTCGTTAGTAATAATTTATAATTTTTTTAATTATACGTAGTTATGCACATTTTATATCAACAAAATTAATTAAAAAAAGAATCGGAACACCCTATCATTCTAATTTAAAACATTGTGGTTTGTTGGGTCGATTTAAATTCGAATCGGGGCCATATTTTATTATCTTAATTTATATCTAATCAGGATCGTCGAATTGAGATATTCCATTATCGAACCCGATCTTGACCATTGTTACAAAAGATGAGTAGCAATTTGAATATATCAAAAATCATTTTGTTGTGCATCCAAAAAAGGCCTAAACTAACATGAACTAATAATTAAATTTGTTGACAAGAAATCTATTTTGATGTTTGAACAACTAAAACACTTTCTTTTTTGTTTGTATTGTCAATATCGAGAAGGTTGATACATTAATAAAAAGTTACCTAAAAATAATCTCATTCTTTTAAAATAATAATTGTGTTTTCATTTTTTCATGTCATATTTTAGTCTCAACCTAAAAATATTAATTTAACAACTAAACCAAAAAAATAATATTTGAAATAGAACATTATATTCTTAAAATATATATTTTGTACCTTCCATATATATTTCAATTCTTAACCCCCTCTAGAGGTTTATATATGGCCTTTTACTTTTAAGTTTAGAACAATGTTGTTTTAAGCGGATCAGACTGTTCGATTAACTTAATTGTGAATCGTTATTTTGATTCAGTTTAACTAGATGTTAAAATCAGATTCTGAATAAATGGTAGAATTAAACAGGTTCGAATTTGGTAAGAATTAGTGAATCGGGTTTAACTTGAAAATTGGAAAAACTAAATAAAATTTGGATTTATGAAGAAAATGAAAAAGATATGAAATTTTGCATTAAAAATGAAAGAAAAAGATACAAATAAAAAGAAACGCAATATAAATAGTGGGGTTGTAAAGGAAATATGAAAATTAAAATAGAAAGAATTGAAAGAGTTAGTATCAATGTATTAGAGAATATGAATTACCAATGGAACTTAAAAAAAAGGAAATGTATATTAGGGAAAAAATAAATTATAAACTGTAGTTAATTAAACTAAGTAAGAAGAAGTTGGGAGTATTTTAGGAAAAATAAAGTAAAATCGAATTTGATAATATTGTATAACAAAAAAATAATTATAGCTTATTATTTATCACGTTGAGAGAGACTTTGTATCGAATTGACGCATTAAAAAAGAGAAATTATTTTTTATTTAGAAATAATAATTTATATTATCTGATATATCACACGAGTGAAAGGTGGCTTGATACAATGCCAAGCAAAAACTATTAGGAACAAATATTAAACTCTTATTTATGATATTTATTTAACAATATAATAAATAATATTATTTTATAAAAATCTGATTCACAACCATGTCACAGCTGAATTAGTACTGGTCCATTTACGAAAACATTGGTTTCGACACGTAGGCCATGTTCGGGACAAGAATATGAGAAATGAAAATTAATAAGAATATTTTATTTTATTTTTGTGAAAATAATAAAAGTGAGATATTCTTGTGATGATGTTCTTGAATGAATTAATTGATATTATAACAATTAAAGTTAGCAGTGTTTGATTGAAGTGAGAAAAATAAATTTAATATTTTATTAAATATAATTATATATTCATAAAAAGTATTAATTTTAATTAATTAATATAATCCTAATTATTGAATTTAATTATAATAAAAACTATTAGTACTAATTCTAATTATACAAATGGACATATAATTATTTTTTTATTTTACTTATAATAAAATCTCAACTACTAAATAATTATAATATTATAATAATTAACTAACACTTGCAATAACTAGCCAATATTTGTCGACATTCTATTTTTAATAATATATTATTACCTAATAAATAATTAAATACTTAATTATTACTGTTTACAAAATTATATTTATTTAGTATTCATCTATAATGTCACACTTTTGTGCAAAATTTATAATATGCTAAAAACTTAATTAATTATAATTAATCATATAATTGTGAATATAAAATAATATAATAAAGCAAGTTAAAAAATTGGTGGCACAAAAAATTAGATAGTGTTTGATTAAAATGAATTTTATTATATTTTTGTTAGATATAATTAGGGATTTATAGAAAGTATTAATTATGATTCAGTAATAAAATTCCAATTATTGAATTAAATAATGATAAAAACTATTAGCAAT
>LTAE01009239.1:0-18976 GCA_001647135.1 Pontederia paniculata
GCATAGGTTTATAAATTGTGAAATTTGAAGTGAAGAAAATTCTGTATAGAAGATCAATCTTGATTAATCCCATAACCTGTGGTTATCATCTAACTTACTCCACACTTCGCATCAGTGATTGCTTTATTAAATTCTCTAATTTTGCTTGAGGACAAGCAAAGATTCAAGCTTGCGGTAGTTGATGAATGGATAAAAACACCATTTTCACCCATCATCCATGTCACCTTTTAGTCGTGTTTTGCATGCCAGTTGAGGCTTTCTTGCCACCTTTTTACCAAGTTACAACATTTCTATATTTGACTAACCCGTTTTCATGAAATATTGCATTTCGCTATAAAATTGAGTTTATTATGCGATTTTGGAGCTAATAATGCAGAAACAGACAAGCAAGGATCCGACCCTTCACTTTCCAATTTCAATCACCACCACTGATGAAGGAAATCCTCACAATCAAGAGGCCAATTATCAAAGAGGATTTCCAATTCAAGCTGGTCTCAATTATGGAAACATATTACAAACCGATTAAGAAAAGAATAGCGGTTTGAAGGAATGCAACCATGATTGAAGGGATCACAATTCAAGATCAAATTTGAACAAATAAGGAAAGAGATCACCATGGATGCCTTGATCCGCAAGCAATTTCTTTTGAAGCAAACTACCAACGGTTAATTGGAGATCACAACAACAAACTGTTGGTAGTTAATTAGAGATCATAATAGAAAACTACCGTCAGTTATTGAAGATCACAATTGTACGATCATGATGAATTTTCCCTTGATCAAGACACGATGGAGAGCGACCTGAGGGAGTTTATTTAAGGAGATGACTAGCATCACCCGAAAGGGAGTTCGACCAAGAAATTTCTTGGGTGACAGCAAGGAAGAAGCCGCCTCCGAAACCTCTAGTTTTCTTTCTAGTTTTCAGAATAATGTTCATATTGTCCCTCATAGGACTTAGGGGCTAGTTTAGTTTATTTTCGAAGCTCTATGAAGCCCCAAGCAGACTTTGTAGTTGTCATGTTTTCTCATCAACAAATCATTCTAGTCTTTTAATTAGATTGCAAGTTTGGTTCTTTACCGCCATGTGTTTAATCCTTATGAATGATTTAAGGTGACAATTTTGTTCACATGATAATCCTCTCAAGTTTAGGTTCCCCATACGAGCCAAGCATGGAAAGGATCACTCATAATTGTGTATCTACCACAACCGAGAAATTGTTGCACGTCACAACCCCACTTGTGATCACACTTGTGATAACACTGGAATTGTGGTTATGATGAACCTAGAAATCAATTTAGCGTTCTGATTTAACTGAGAAAGAGTTATTTGTGGAATTATTGATCTTTCTCAAGTTAGTTCAATGGATGTTGACTGACTTTATCCTCTTGTCAATTTCGAAAGACTTGCATATCTTTGATATTCTATGTTTTATCGAAGTTGTATCTCTTTATTCAGGTTAAGCCTTGACTAGGATCACCAGACATTGTGTAACTGATGAATATGTTACAACTATTGAGAAATGACATTTTTTTTTAATTTCTATTGATTTACTGATTCTCTTCATTCAGGTCAAACCCAAGGTTGTGTAACCGAGGAATCTGTCATAACTGTTGAGAATCGGGAAACCCTTGAAGTGGTCATATCCCTAAGTCTATGTTCATTCTTCTTCATATGGACCAAGCCTTGATCAGATCGTCCAGGGTCGTGTAACTAAGGAATCTGTCATGGCTATTGAAGAACAACTAGTTTGTGACAAACGAGTGAGATTATTCCCTATTTTATATGCCCCACACCAAGATGGCTAGTTGGTGTGCATTTCTGGGAATGATTAGTCACTATCAATAGTTCTGATAGCAATTCTTTATTGGTGATCACTCCTGATCAGGATCGCCTAAAGTCGTGTAACCGGGGAACCTGTCACAACAAGGAGTGTTCGCTTGTGACGATTGAACATGACGATCCATATGTTGAGTTTAGCATCAACATGAGTCCTCATCTGTACATCCTCATCTGGACCAAGCCTTGGCGGGATTGTTTGGTGTTGCGTGCAGAGGAATATGGCGTAATAGGGGAAACATGCCAGCTTGTGACGACAAGGTAATGACTTAACAAATTGATTTGAGTGTATTATTTTTAAAAGATTCTAGGGGATATTCCTGTGACGACAGTGGATATGTCCCCTCAATAACTTCCTTAATCAATCTAAGACTTTGAACATTGAGTTCATGGATTGGATCAGTGAGTAGTGGAATGCTGCATGATTTTGTTCTTTGAACTCCCTATAGAATCGATTCATTCGTTTTTAATATTTGACAACTACAAATGAGCTTGGAGTGGAACTTTGCCTTGAAAATGTTTTTATCATTGATATTTTCTCTATTTACTTCCTCGTATTTAAAAATCCAAAAACAAACCCCGTCAATAATATTTTCTCCTTAAACTAGTGTAGTTGACTTAAGAATATTCATGTAAACCTAGTTGACGAGTCTCTGGATCGACCCCAAAGTACTACAACTACCCATGCACTTGTGGAACCAGTAGTTGTGTAAATTTTATATTTTATAAATTTTAATATTTGCCTTTGTAGTGTACGATCGGGTGTCATTAGAGTTGTCACAACTGAATCTTTTCTAATACAACTTGACATGTTAGACAATGCGCATAATTATGTAAAGATGTAAAGATGATGTAAAGGATGATGAATATGAACATAAGATGTATAAGTTATTCTATGTTTCATATATGAGATGTTTTCCATGTATGTAATGCTTATGGTATGCTTATGTTTATCCTTAATTGATATATGTTCAAGGATTATCTTTATGTTCATGATGAGTAATATATGATACTTATGTTGCATGTTATGAGCCGGCCTTTACATACTCTAAACGGGAGGTTTCCACCTCTCCTACTCTTGGATCCATATAGGTGATGATGCATGATGTACTTGGCATGTGGTGTGCTCATGGCGACGTTAGTTTGCACATGGTCATGTCTAGATCATGTAGGCCTATAAGTCATTAGAGTTATATCTAATGAACTTGTTATCTTTATTTTATATCTCGAGTCAAATGAACCTAAGACTCATGTGGTGTTATGTGCCTTATGTTTGGCCATGGATTTATGCCCTTATGTGGAAAAATGTTATTCACACTTATGAGTTTTATAATATGTTTCCGTTGCCATGTTTCAATTATAATCATGTTATCTTGTTATACGTCTTCCTATTTACTATGTTTGATTATCATGATATTATATTATGTTTTCCGCTGTGATGTATATTTATTTGTATCATGTTATTTATAATGTTGTGGGCTTGCTTAGTTTTTATTTCTTAGTGAGTCTATAATGTATGTTCAAGGTCCATTAACGCCGTCAAAGGCCTATGTAGGCGAGGCCCACATGCATGGCATTTTGAGGGCGTTGCAAAACTCTTAAAATTTTCAGTGGAAGAAAAAGACGAGAGGTGGACGTGGACAACAAAGAAAGTAAGAAGTGAGAAGATAAAGAGGAGATTAAGAGAAGAAAATTAGAGTGAAACCATAAGTATGCATATGAGATTCTTTTCTTTCAATTATGTTTTATTCAATTGAAATCACTTGCTCTAAGGGAGGAGGAAGAAGTTAAGAGAAAACTTAGGTTGTACTTTTAGATATTATATTATGCATAAAACATCTATTGCATGCCATGCATTTAATGAAATAGAGACTTAAATGCCATGAGAACTTAGAGATGTCACAATGTTAGGAATGATATGAAAAATCTAGGAGGAAGTCTTAGGAAAATTTTTATTTTTTAGATTTTTCCGATGGTCGATCGAAATAACCTCGATCGCCCTATGGGTCGGTTGAAAAGACACGATCAATAAGGCAATTTAAGAATCCAACACTTGTAATATGTGGTGCAATGTAGTTAAAGCAATGAGGCAAGTTATCTAACAATGACTTATTAGCTCAAGGGTGATATAAAATACATCAGCTATTTCCTCCAAACGCTCATCATCATCGTGCTGCTCGATGGTCGAAGTCGCAGCTGCAAGATGGCCGGAATGCCCTGGCAGCAGATGAACACGATCATCGTCGAGTAGAGAAGAGCAGAAAATTACTATAGCATAGCGATGAAGGAGAAGGAAGAAAGGAATCAACAAATTTTATACGCTTGGGGCATGTGGCATCCATTGATCGGCTGCATTTTTTTCCCTACAAAAAACTGAATTTAACCTATTAATTTTGAAAAATTACAGAGTGCACTCAGGCTTTTCAAACTATTGGGCTTGGGCTTACATAGAAGCTCTAACTCTAATACCATATTAAATTAGATTCACTACCAACAATAAATAATTCTAAAATACATGGGAAGAACGATATTTTTATATTTATATTTTTCTAAAATACCAATAGCTCGATGAATCATGATGCTCGTCATATTTTTATATTTATATTTAATTTTTTTCGTACTTTATCTACTTAACAATATTTTTTCATAATAATGTTTTATTCATTGAATAAACATGTGAATTCACTAAATTGATTTAATTAATTACCCAATTTTGGTTAATTGGAAGTTTTGAATCGGATAATGGATGATTTTTCAGATTAATTTAATTAATTAGTCTTATTTTTCATCAATTAATTAATTAAATTATTTACTCTTAAATATGATTACTTATTTTAAATATTTCTTAGAAGTAGGTATAAGTGGATTGTAATTGTAATTAATTAAATAGGTAAAAGTGCATTATTATTAATCTTTATCAAAATTATTTTTTTCAACAAAATGATCTTCCAATTCCACACCTCTTTTAGTTGGAGACATATGTTTTTACTAGTTCTCGAGAGGAACTAATTGATTTTGTCGAGAACTAATCGACTTTGTTGAAGATCTAAAATATTGATTAAATATTTTACTTTTAAAGTTAAAAAGTATTTTTTCATAAATAAGAAAATAATAATAATTGTATACCTTGTAAGAAGATAAAATGACAAAATAAGTAATAAAATTATAAACAAATAAAATTATTTTAAAAAATGTTAACATAAGATAATGAAATTTTTGCATATTTATAAAATATAATATATTACTAAACATATCTTACAAAATTTTATAATTAATAATGTAATTATCTGATTTAGTAAATTAATCGGGCCTCAAATAAACATCAAATGTAATTTGTTTATAAAATTAAATTAAACTTATTTATAAAGTTAAAAATAAATTATTTAAGGAAAAACCTTATAAAAATATGTCAAATTAACCTTATAATCAGACTTATGTACATAACTTCACAATTTAGTTAAATAGTTTTTTGTTAATTTAAAGTTGAAAAATACATAAATGTGAATTTTAATTATACTGAAATAATAATTATTTTACTACTTAGTAACAATTAATGTAACTATTATTTTATATTGTTAATCAATTTAATTATTACTTAGATGTTAGCATAATGAGGTCTAAAAAGTATAATATAAGTAGGATCAGTAAATAAAAAAATATTTATTTATTACTAAGTTATAATTAATAATTTATTAATGTATAATAAATAATAGAGTTTTATATTATAGTATTGTCATACATATATATAGGTTTAAAAATATGTATTTTTATTTTTAAACCTAGTTGATTCTATAATTTTGTTGAATCAAGTGAGCTCTTGCTCATAGCGAAAACTAAAATTTATGAGCTAGTTGAAACTTGGAGCACATGGACATTTTTTAACGTATTTGTCACATGTCACAACTAAAGCAAATTTTGGCCCTACATTTTTTATATTGACCTTAAATTTCTAGATTTTACGATTTTGTTCATTTAATTACTGAAGTGACATCTATGATTTGTTGATTCACGTTCAAATAAATAATTCTAAAGTTTTAATTAATTTTCTTAAGAAACTATAGGAAAATAGGGTGCCAAGTAATCGATAAGCTCGAAAGTTACATTAGAAGAATCAACAATCTATACCTTCAAACAAAAACGTATAATGGTGTTGAAAACATAACATGCAATTATGAGAGGCTGTTGGGTTAGCTGGAAAATATTTTGTTTAGTTTGGATTGCAAATGTAAAATCTTGTTTGGTTGAAGACTATTTACAAGTGCATTTACATTAAAAAGTAAAAAATAAGTAAAATAAAAAATAAAGGAAGAAAATACATTAATATTTTTTTAGAAATAATACAAAATATACTTACAAAAACTAAAATAATTAAAAGCGAAGTTCCTTCAAAATAGTATACTTGAAATTTTGAAATAATTATTAGAAAAAATAACGACAAAATATAAAATATGAAAAATATAACATAATAATGTGATATCCAAGAATTAATGAAATAGACATGAAGAGAGTTTGCTATTACGAAAAATAAAAAAAGATTGTTATTATTCTTATTATTTTTTTATTCTTTGGAATACAATTATACTTTTCAAATAAAAGTTAACAAATAAAAATATATAACATAGCACATATAAGGATCAAAACAAAAATCTAAAATAACATAATGGTGGAATAGAATATTTATAATTATATATTGATGTGAAATTATACAATAAAATAAAATATAAATTAAACAAAAGAAATTAGTTTATTAAAATAAACTAAATGTAAGATAAAAGTACTAATAATAGAATAATATTAATTGTTTGCAACAATAATACGTACTTATTCAAAAGCAATATCATATATAAAATATATAACTTGTAAAAATAATAAAGAAGTTTTTAAAATTTCACTTGCATTACAAACAAAACAAAAGAAGTTGGAAAATATAATAAAAGAAATCAAATCAATAAAAAAATAAATTTCCACATAATAAATTAAATAATTTTTCACTAAGAAATTGATAACTTTTATTTTATTGAATATTACATAGTACTTAAATGAATACTAATTCACTTTCCATAAGTCCCAATTGCACATATAGAAGTAACATGAATAAAAATGTTAAACCAAAGTTAATCTAAATTAATATCTTTATAAAAATATACTAATAGGAAAGTAAATATTAAAATAAATATTTAAATAAGATAAATTATTTTAATAAATTAAATAATATATGTATTAGAAAACATTCGTATGCTTAAATAATTATTATTTATTAGTACATGATAATTTTCTATTATAATTAAACACTTACATTAAATTCTTAACTTCATAACATTTTTCAAAATTTTATTCACATTTATTCAAATTAAGAAAAAGTTACTTCTATAAATATAAATCATGTTTTCAAATCTAACACAATTGTTGACGACTTAGTTTAATATAGTTATCATTTACGTTCTCGGTAAGCATACAAATATGATTCTTTTGGATTGTATCATTATAATTTTTAATATAATTATTAATATTTTTTCTTATATATATATATATATATATATATATATAACAGAATATGTAAGTTAATAATTATATATGGTTAAAAATATATTCAAAATTTCACGACCCACTTGTAATAAAATCAATAATTAATTTTTTAATAGAATGTAACATATATAATAGTACAATTTTGATATGCATTATCTGCTCCTTATTTATCTTTTATATAAATTATTATAATTTTAATTACCTATACCTTAAATCTCATCAGCTTTTGTCTTAAAACTATTAACCTGATTGTGATCTCTCCTATTTGGGACCGGACCATTCTTTTTAATTAGTTTGAAGAGAAAGTTGTCTTTGAAGAGAATTGTCTTTGAAGAGAAAGGAATTGTCTTTGAAGAGAAAGTTGTTCTTTTTCCAATCAAATCTAGAACTCATTAGTGTTCAAAATTATTAGCACTTGATTAATTCGATTAAGATGGAGCAATCAAGTGTGAACGGGAGCAAGGAATTGCTTAGCATCATTGTTGGATGTCATGTAATATTAAACGAAACTATCTTTTTAATTCTAAAGCTATATATTTTTGCGTCAATTTTCTAAATAAATTAACGAAGATTAAAAAAGCAATACTTTTTTAAAAAAAAATCAAATTATTTTTTTATAAAAAAAATCAAACTAATAGATGAATAAATAACCATGGTTTTTTTACTTCGTAAAAGAGTTCTTGAATTTTTAAATTTTTTTGTTAACTTTTTTTTTGTTAATTTTTTTATTTTTTGTGTTTAGATTACTTTTTTTACAACTTTACTTGTCTGGAATAATGTATCACAGGGCAAAAAAACATTTTTGTGAGCTTGGAACAAGTTTGCATTTCATTTCAGTTTACTTGTCTGGAACAAGTTTCCTATTCCATTTTTACTT
The DNA here is from genome assembly GCA_001647135.1 of Pontederia paniculata. Lineage (NCBI taxonomy): Eukaryota > Viridiplantae > Streptophyta > Magnoliopsida > Commelinales > Pontederiaceae > Pontederia > Pontederia paniculata. The sequence continues at coordinate 8,240 of LTAE01009239.1, forward strand.
CCTCATTATTTATTCTTTACTTTTACTCAATATTATTCAATATACTCTTACATAAGATATAATTTATTTATATTATATTAATATTTATTCATTCATTAGTAGGATTATTTATATATACTAGAATATACATTTTTCTTTATTAGTCTATAATGTAGCATGATAATATACTTATTTATTTTGTTACATGCATACTTCTATTTTCTTACTATTTATTCTTTACCTTTATCAAATATTAGCTTATATTATTTCAACAAATATCATTTATTTATATTATATTATATTTTATTAATTTTATCTAAAAGTAATATATATAAATATATATACACACACACACACTAATATATATATATATATATATATATATATATATATATTAGTCTGTGACTATATCATGTATATCTACTTATTATTTTATCACACTATAAGTATGTTTTTTTTATGAAAATATATATGAATATTGTCATTTTTTTATTTCATTATTATTTTATTTAATTATGAATAAGTGTTATAATATCATATCCATATTTTTAAATGTTTCACTCTTTGTTCTTTCTATTTTCAATGTTTAAATTAAAAAGTAAAATTAATGCAAATATCTCGAATTATATTATGCCTATTATAAGTTATTAAAAATTATAATTGAAAATATAAATTAATATCTAAAATAATTATGTAGTTATCTAAATAAGTACATGAGCAATTGTGCACCTCCTGTAGGCTCCGCCATTGCAGAAGACGCAGCCAACGACGCATGAGGGTCAGACGACAGCGTAGAAAACCAATGCCGACATATAGCTCTCTTGTTGAGTAGAAAGATGCAGTATGCGGGAGCCCCTAATCATTGCACAACTCTCTTCAATTAACTTCATTGGTTTTAGAGCCGTGTTCTTGAGGGCCACTGAAGCACCATCAATTGCTTGGATTCATTTCTTGCTCTCTGCGTTGTTCTTCTCTTAGTCTGCAACGTCACCTCACATGCAATTTGAGCATTCTTGATACTCACGTTCACCTTCGTCGTCCATCACGAACCTTCACGGAACCGCGACGAGATGCCGGACGTCTATGGCAAATGGTCAGAAACTCTGCTGATCCCCCGTTCTTTCACTCGACGATTGCAGCTACGCGATATCCCAAGTAGAAGATAAACCTTGCTTCTAAATAGCAATTGATCTCAAACAATGTCCAGGAGTATTAGCACCTGATTAGTTTGATTCGGATGAGAGCAATCAAGTGTGAACGGGAGCAAGGAATTGCCTAGTATCATTGTTGAATGTCATATGATATTAAAAGAAACTATCTTTTAATTCTAAAGTTATATTTTGCGCCGATTTTCTAAATAAATTAATGAAGAGTAAAAAAATAATATTTTTTAAAAAAATCAAACTAATAGATGAATCAATAATCATGATTTTTTATTTAGTAAAAGAGTCCTTGAACTTTTAATTTTTTTTTGTTTTTTGTTTTTTGTTTTTTGTTTTTTCATTTTTTTAGATTACTATTTTTTCAACTTTAACAGTGTAACACAAGAAAAAAAAACACATTTTTATGAGCTTGGAACAAGTTTGCATTGCCGAAAAAAATTGCTAGTATGAGCCAATTTGTTAGATAGAATAGAGAATTTATTGTAGAGCTTCTTAGTTGTTATTCTGGTGACCTGAGTGATCATCCAAAAAGTGATGGAATCACTTCTTATGTTGGAGCTGGAAGAATTGCTCCATAGGCCTGATTACTGCGGGACACGACAAAGGTTTTACGGAAATGCAGCCAACGATGCGTGAGGGGCAAACGATAGCGTAGAAAACCTGCACCGACATATAGCTCTCCTAATGAGCAGAAAGGTGCACTATGCGGAAGCCCCTAATCGCTGCAAATCTCTCTTCAATTTACTTCACTAGTATCAGAGCCGCGTTCTCCAGGGCCACCGGAGCACTGTCAACTACCTGGATTCATTTCTTGCTCTCTGTATCGTTGTTCTTCTCCGTGCCTGCAACATCACCTCAGTGCAATTCGAGCATTCCTGAGACTCACGTCCGCCTTCATCGTCCATCACGAACCTTCAGGGAACCGCGATGAAACGCCAGACGAGACCTGTGGCGAATGGTTGGAAACTCTGCTGATCCCCTGTTCTTTCACTCGACGATTGCAATATCCCAAGGTAGAAGATAAAAAATGCTTATACTATAGCAATTGATCTCAACCATTGATTCTTTTTAATCACATCCGTTCATCTAGTGCAAATTGTATTTTAATCTGAATAGTTGACATATTAGGACTTATAATTTTCTTTTTTACTAGATCTGTCATACATTTATGATCACACATTCTAACCGTTGATTTCTATTAAAGGAAATTGATTTAACTCTTTATCCTCTAGATTAACACTCTAGGGATATTATTATGATTAAAGGTTAATATATGATCTTGTTATTTCATCTTGAAATTCCAGAAATTAGTTTAGATTTATTGCATGTGACCCATAATATAAGATCTTGATGTTAAATCCAGAAATTATTCCATCATTCCTGAATTAACCAAGATCTGACTCATTCGCTTGTCCATAGATAATATTAAATTTCATAATTACTATTGATATTATTATTTCCTATTCAATCTCTGAATTAACATTATACAATATTTCACAATCGTACAAAACAGTACTATTTGGCCATTATATTTTCTATAACTAATTTTTCATTTTTTGTATTTAGTTCATTGAATTATTTTTCAGTATTAATATCCTAGATTGCCTATCTATATCTGATATCGTTATTAATTCCGTCACTATTATGTAATTAGCTCATTTTTTTTAAATTTATTTTTGCCATTGATAATTCTATAAGCAAACATTGAAATCACCATTATATGTTTTCGTCACTTTTGTCATTAACCATCTAAAACTATTCTGCCTCGTTGCCAATTGGAAACTATTTTATTCATTTCTAATTTGGCAAATCTATTTTTGTCAAGTAATTTCTAACATTGTTACTAATTAATTTCATAAGTTATTGCAATTATATTTACAATTTTGTCGTTAGTCCTAGTGATTATTCCTAGAGTTACTACTGTAATTTAATCAAATTTATTATCAACTCTATATTTTTACAATTGCCGTTAAATTCATATCTTGCGATTTAAATTCCTTGTTCTGCATTTTTCAGTATTAATCATTGTTAATATGTTATATGTACCATTTCTTTATTTAGTCAATTTTTTAGATTATTTTATTCAAAAAAGTAAGGCCGGAAAACATTTTAAATTTTATTTTGAAATTTGTTCTGAGATTATTTAAACAGATTTTAATTTTTCAGAAATTATTTTATTTGAAATTATTTCTGGACATATTATTTTTCAAAAATTATTTAAACTTTTATTTAAGTCCAAATTTTGAAAATTATTTAAAGACTTTAATTTCTGGAATTATTTTAATTTTATGACAATTATTAAATGATGAATTTTTTAATCATTCAAAGAACTTTATTTTAGGAAATTATTTTATTTTCTGAAAATTATTCTTAGAAATTATTTTATTTTCTGAATTTTATTTCTCGGAAGTTATTTTATTTTTAAAATTATTTTATTTCTGAAAATTATTTAAGAAAATTTTATTTTTGGAAGTTATTTAAATTTTATAAGTTTATTTTCTGAAAATTATTCAAAGAATTTTTTTAAAAATTATTTAAATTTCATTTATGAAAAACATTTTGAATTATTTTTGTTTTAAGGTCGTTGTTAATATTGTTTAAATGACAACTTGTTTTTGAAAAATATCCTTTTATTTTAGATTATTTTTGGATATTAATTAAAGAAATAACTATTTTTTAAAATTACGATTTATTTTTGAAAGGTTAATTAAATCTCATCTTCAAATATTATATATACACATATATTCAATTATTTTTATTATTTATGTAAATATAATTGTTTAAACTTGTGATCAAATGCAAGAGAAACTAAAAATGTTTTCAAGAACATTTGCTGGTGAAATAATAATGATAGAGCACCTTAATGACGTTAATTATGTCATATGGAATATGAAAGTTAAGTATGGACTGATCCATGAGAACTTAGATGACTACATTGACTCAACTGTTCTCAAACTTTCTGAGGGTGCCACACATGAACAAAAGAAAGCCAACGAGAAAGCAAAAGAGCAATGGGAGAGGAATGATAATAAGGCTAAAACTTTCGTATTTGATTCATATGGAGGATGCCCTTATAATGGTCTTCGAGAATCATAAGATGTGTAGTCATAGGTAAGGACTTAGGTGTTGCAGGAATAGTCCTATTTGAAACCTTGGAGGTGGAAACTGTGGTGAACAGTTTTCCATCTTCATTCGATATGGCTACCATGGCAATGCGACTTAACGAAATAGTTAAGTCGGTCACAGATTTGCCAACACAGGTAGCCATAGAGCAAAATATGGCTAAGAATAAAAAGAAGGTGAAGATCTTTTAAGCCGAAGAGGAGGAAGAAGAAGAAGAAGGCGCCACGCACCACAAGAAGAACATCAGACCCACCAAGAAGTAGTTTAAACGGCTAGCCAAGTGATGCATAGTAATTTAGTCATTTTTTCATATCATTTTCATCTTAGTTTTTATGCATTTTGTCATCATATACATCAATTATATATATATATATATATATATATATATATATATATATCACTTATTTTTTATTTTATGGAGTATTTTTATANATATATATATATATATATATATATATCACTTATTTTTTATTTTATGGAGTATTTTTATATGTTCAAGACAATTAATGACTCATCGGAATAAGGCCACCAAAATCTGAATTAAAATCAGAGTTAGAATCAAATGTGCAGAGTATTGAACTTCAGTCACGGCCGTGACAGGCTTGTATGGGTCATAACATTAAGAAGGAGAAGAATCATGTTTCGATCATTCTGGAGACGATCGTCGCCAAAAAGTGTAAAATTTATGTAATTAATTTATGGTTGTATCTTCTCTCATATTTCTACAAGAGGATGAACTCCCATTTCTTTTATTAATTCTTTTTGGAGATTTTTTTTGTAAACCTGGAGAAACCCTAGTTTATAGATGAAGTTTATTACCCCAATTTCTTATGTGTATGTCATGATGTGTGTAATGCTTCTCTTGCATTTTATGATGTTATAATATGTTAGCATCTTGTAGAGGAATAGGAGATCTTGATTTCATGTTCATGCCCGAGTTGATTTATGAATTATCTTCAATCAATCATGTCATTCTACATTCAGTATCATCCTAGGAGAGGAGTATTGAGTGTGAGGTCTGTGAGATTGTTATCTTGGAAGAGGAACGATCCAGAGTTTAGGGATTACAGATCATTGCATCTTAAAACCTTAATAGATTAAATTGTCATCTTGGACAGGAGCAACATAGTCTATAGGTTTGAGGTATTTGTTGTATCTTGGAGAGGACAATTATAAGGATAAGAAGAGAAACAAAGATGACTACCGAACAAGCTATTGCTGCACCAAATGCAAGATGACCATGAGGGATTATGTTTCCTCTAAATACAAAAATGTTGAATCCAGTGTGGACCTCCCAGCGATCATTGCCAATAATTTTGAGATCAATCCTTCCATCGTGAGGATGGTCCAAGCAGACCAATTTGGAGGATCCCTAAATGAGAATCCATACACCCACCTGGATTACTTCATCGGGATATGCAATATTCAAGTGTAACCATGCTTCTGAAGACGTAGTAAAGCTCAAACTCTTCCCTTTTTCTCTGAGGGATAGGGCGTCGACATGGTTGAGCAGCTTGCATATTGGAGCCATCATAACATGGGACCAATTCATAGAGAAATTTATTTTCAAGTTCTGTCCACCTCAGAAAGCAGCAAAGATGAGGAACAAACTGAGGGCCTTCAAACAGAAGGATGATGAGACCCTATATGAGGCATGGGAAAGGTACAAGGAGATGCTGGCAAAGGTCCCTGATAACAGAACTCCTTTGTGGTAAATCCAGGAGGACTTCTACAATGGTCTTTTCCAAGAAGACAAGGACAAGCTGGACTCATATGCTGGAGGTTCAATTTTAAGTAAGAAAATTCCATAGGAGATCTATGAGATGATAAAAGATGTAATATTGAATTCCTGGCAAACCAAGAGATCAAGAGGTTCTAGGAACAAAGCTGTGAACAAGGTAGAAGTTCTGTGAGAGTTGTGGCTTAACTAGAGTCACTAAACAAGAAGTTCGAGTTACTGATGACTCGAGGAGTCCAACTATCACGCCCTGAACTCGAAGCCCGGGACGCGGCAAGGGGTGTTGTAACCTTTCACTAATTCAAATTCAATAATATAACGGTCAATATAGTAGACTAATGTCTCAAAATAAACTAACTCTAAGATTTTCCAAAATTTTCGGCATGACCTTTGCTGAAAATTGGTCAATGTGACATATACAACAGGTATAAAGGGCCAAGCCTGAATCATATAAGGTAAATGAAATGATAATGGATAAATGTAATGGGCCAGATGCTCTCACAAGGAGTTCCCAACACTCCAACAACAAAAATAATAAATAAACGGACATAAGGTCTGACAAATAGGCAAAACTCTATGGATATGACAAGAATGGACAAGAATATAGTCTAAAACTCTCCAAACTCTCATATACACACACAATCCTAATTATTTTTCCCTTTTTAAGCTCGGTGAGCATGCAAGAGGATCCTCGAGGAGTATCTCCTCCTCCTCACCTACAAAACAACAACAGTAAGAGGGGTGATCATAAATGGCTTAGTGAGTGAAATAAATGGATCCATAAAATATTTAAACCACCCGAAAACAAAGCCATCGGAAAAATATGATTAAAATGTATATCATACATAACTTCATATAATAAAGTACTTGTAATCAATACAGGAGTTAAAACATGCTATTATGAGTTGAACTACGTGTCATGACATCTCGCCATCTGCGATCACATATTCATCCCGCCATGCCTGATGACCACCTCGACCACGCGAGCCGTCGCTCGCCCACATGAGGGCATCACATCGTCATCACGAATAGTTCTCTTGATCACGCGAGCCGTCGTCCGCCACGAGTATGAACTATCGTCATCATCGTACCAGCAGATCACCTCGACCACATGAGCCATCGCTCGACCACACGAGGAGAGCTACAATCATCATCATCATCAAGACCTCACTCCAAGTGAGCTACCATGCATGCCTAATGCACAAGCATGAGATATACATATATAATGATATATTTCAAAATAGTACTTGACATTAGCACTTACCGCAACATTTCAGGATTTATGACACTCAAGCATAAAAGCTTTCAAATCTCGACATATGAGTAAACATCATACATAAATTCCAAAAAACTCAAAGTACTTGAAATTCATACGAAATCAAATTAGAAAATTGAAGCCCACACATCAAGACAATAGCTCAAAAGATCATCACATCATCAACATAATCAATCAGGTGAGCTAAAGAAATGAATATAATGAACCACAACAAATGTGGCATTACTTTAGGTTTCTGGAAATTCCCACTCACCTCGACGACGCTCGACCTCGTTATGTCTCCCGCGTCCGAGCAAGTCTATGATCCGAGAACCTAATCAATATTTACTAGATTCTATTAGTAACCCATGTATGTAATTATACCTCTAAGTTATGCATTTATGATTTACTCTTGTAGTATGATTAATAGTATTATATTTACAAATTAGATTTTCAGATTAAAACAATCATCACTACCTCGCTGAATTTGAATATTCTAGTTGCTTGCAAGACATATTAGAGTTTACACTAAATTCTATTGAACTTAATTTACATGGTTGTCGATATTTCCTATTGACGTACCCATAAGAAAACTAGATATATTATACATCCTACAAAAATAGCAACAACATATATGTACTCATATACCATCATTTCCAGCATCACTTTATACAAACCAGTGTCAATACTATTCATGTTTACTCACTTTTGACTTAGTACTTATATATAAACCTCAACAAATCTCGTAGTACCTAACCCTACTTGTTCTATGTTTATATATATATATATATAATGCGTCGAGCTATTCTGTAGTTTCCCAAAACAAATCAGATTAGTCGAGGTTTGATTATCTTAAATCAGCTTACTATGTTGTATCAAAAAGCTAAATCAGAAAAGAATCAAGTTTAATATTTCAGCTTACTTATCACATTTCAGCTTAATAACTCGAGTTATTTACCAGAAATACATTTAATAATTCAGATAAAATATCTAGGTCAAATTTTATGAGTCATGTTAAACATAAAAATCAGATTAGTTATTTAGCATTTAGTCAAATCCTAAACAATGCCATTTAACATATTTTTATTCTAAAGTTATGTCTACAACATCTCAATTCACTTATCATTCACATGGCAACACACGTGTATATATAGATGTTTAAGCATTTGAGGCTTCTCAAGGTGTTTGCGTCGCTCACCGAAAGGTACGGGAAAGTATGAATCAACAGATCTGGTCGTGGTGCGTCCGTAGCTCAAATGGTGTTGCAGCTGAAAGCAATCACTCGACGAGATAAAGGAAATCAGAAGAAGGAAAGTGACAATGAATGTACTAATCGTTCAAATGAGTGCTCACCAGAAAATGTACAAACGTCTCCCGCGAGCTATCACCCCCGTAGTCTCCGATGATTAGAGTGCACACCCAACGGCTACCATCAAATGATGGTAAAATTAGACCCTAGCACGATTGAATAGAAGTCATATACCTAAACTAATACTCACACAAGCTCGTCGACTCGTGGCTGCTCCATAATGTACGCAAACCTCCGTGAATAACACTCGACGAATCAACGAGAGAAGCTGCGATATCAACGACATAATCCAATTAAATCCCACCAAAATGAATAACAGACATTCACATTCGATGTACATACTTACCGAAACGGAAGCAGCCACAAATCGCTGTCAATGTCGCCGGATTCCCTCAAGTGCGAGCGATGGCGTCGCCTCCGACACCGAGCTGCACACACAAGAAGAAACTCTAATCAGCCACCGTCGTTGTGTTCGTGCCGACGTGAGGAATCTGCGTGTACCCGCAGATGCAGTTGTCGCCGCCGGAATCCCGCCATCGAGATCACCCTGGTAATGGACGAAGGAGAGAAGAAGCGACTGAGGGAGGTTACTGTAGTCACCAGGAGGAAGAAAAGAAATAGGGTATTTGTAATACCTGTGGACACATGGCGCAAATCCGATGGTCTGATCAAGTTTTATTTAACTTTTTTTATTTACACCCTGTCCTACGAAAAGACGATGCTAACCCTATTAATTCAAATATTTACTTGCCCGACATTGGGCTTCTTAGGCTCATTTTTGTGCAGGGATTATACCAACAAGGCGAGCTTTGTGGAGAGGGCCATTCTTATAATGATTGCCCACATGGAAATAATTCTGCTGAGTTGAATAAAGTGGAGAATGCAAATTTTGTGGTTGGTTCTTTCCCCAAGAACAATAATCCTTTCAGTAACAACTACAACCTTGGATGGAGAAATCACCCTAACCTGGCACAGATGCAAAGAAAGATGTTCAACTAGCCTACACAGAACTACCAACCTTTTGCTGAGCCAAAAAGCAACATCAAAAACCTACTTAGCAATTTTATTGATGCTATGGAGATCAAAGTATCAGATCATGATGCCTCAATTTGCAAGATGGAGATAAAATTGATCAGTTGGTAAACATGGTTGCTGGACAAGCCCCAAATCTTGGTTAAATAATATAGAGAAGAATCCTGAAGGGGAGGGTAAAGCAATATCTACAAGGAGTGGCAGCAAAGCTGGAAGATCCACAATTCCCTAAAGATCATTCACCTAAAGAGTCCAAAGGTCAACAGGAGGCTGAAGAGACAACTGATATTACACCCCTAGAGATACAAAAAGAGAAAGGGAAGATAACTGCTGAAACACAATTGGATAAAGGTAAATCTTTACCTTATCCTCATAAATATAGAAAGGAACAATTGCATAAGCAGTTTTCCGAGTTCCTAGAAATCTTCAAGCAGTTATAGATAAACATACCTTTTCATGAAGCCTTGAGACAAATGCCTAGCTATGCGAAATTCATAAAAGAGATATTGCCAAACAAGAGAAAGATTGAAGAAGCAGGTCTAATAAAATTGACTCCTCAATGCTCTGCCATTTGGAAAAGTGAGCTCCCCTATAAGATCAAAGATCCTAGGAGCTTTACAATTCCATGCACTATAGGAGACTTTCATTGTTCGTAAGCACTTTGTGATCTGGGAGCAAGCATCAATCTTATGCTCTATTGGTGTTCCCTGTTGAATCTAGGATCCCGAATGTGGTTTGATGATCACAAATTTGTAAGTGAACTTCGTCTGCACTGATGAACTTGTTGAGCTGATTTTTGTAAACAGGATATGTCAAGTTCAGTAATTGATAGGTCGATCAAAGCTGAAGGAATGGACGACCTGTGCATTTGGAAGATATATCAGAAGAACTACAAGTGTGTAGTGGTCGTTCTAAGCATATGAAGCAGTCGACCAACATTAAAGGAAGAATACATGTGAAGAGGAGCAGAAGCATGAAGGAGAACATATGAAGAGGGATCAGGGGTTGACCAGTCGATCAAAGATGAAGGAAGGATGACCGGAGCAAAGGGTTGAACAGAGAAGGTCGCCCGATGATGAGGAATGGGCGACCCCAAGACAACACCTTTCTAACCCAAGGTTGAGAGTGGTCGTCCAAA
>LTAE01009240.1:0-13741 GCA_001647135.1 Pontederia paniculata
CCAGATCCTACACAAAGATGAAAGAAAAAAAAAAGAATGTCTAGAACAAATATTGTTCTAAGTAAAAAAAATGATACAAAATTAAAGGAATGAAATGTTGGAAGGAGAATGAAAGAAATTCAATGTGCTTAAATGTTTATGCCTTGGTACTTAATTCTATTTTTCATGATCTGTTTATAGACCTTTATGGACAATGCCTCCAAGAAAAGACAAGATTATATTATATATGTCCACCATATTTTATTTTATTTTATGATTACCCTATCGAGCTTTTATATACAATGCATTAGTTCAAAGGACGCCAAACTCCCTTGTATTTGGGTTGTGCTGATTTCCACGACTAGATGATGATGATGGCAGCATCGATGACGAGGATATTCATAATGATATAAGTGATTGCACATGGATTAAACTAGTTCTAGTTATGTGTCTATATAATAATGATGTAATAGGTCATATTTTGATTTTATCAAGATGACTTTAGTTTATATTAAATGATGTGATTTTAGTCCTTGATTTAATTTAAGACTTATGTAATGCAAGAATTTTGTATTTCATTTTATATATTATGATGACTAGAAAATAGAAAAAAATGTTAAGAAAAAATATCATCTGCAAGAGCCATTCGAATAAATATTTGAAGTGAGAACGGGGGTTACATATAAGTTATAAATATTAGCCTAAAAAAGACTCATAAAAACATAAACAAAATCTTTTTTGGTGCCAAGTTATATTAAATAATGTCTTAGATTCAAAAGTAGTCAAGTGTACGAAAATGAACTTTTTGGTGCCAAATCTGATATTTATATCGATTGGTAAAAACTTTATGTTTACAACTTGTGATTTTTTTAGTCATTGAACGAATCTTTCAAGATAAGGTGTGATTGAAATATTAGTTCCTCCTATAATAGTCAATATATCGAATTTTGAATGGAATCATTCATTTCCTTATAAACTTTTGGTATAATGGATAAAAATATATGAAAAGGTGAAGTTGGAGGGTTAAATTAATAAGCGCCGCCAACTTTGATTTGTTACATATTTCCTATTTCCTCTCTCGCTTATACACAATAAACAAATAACTCGTCTAAACACGCTAAAGTTTGTTTTCTCATTACTTACATTTATTTTGAGCGAACTATTATTGTTCTAGTCATGCACATGGAACAATGCTCTGAACTGTGCATATACGTTGATGATGGTGATAGATTTGTAATACAATTACTATGGACCAAAAGAGGCAGGTGACCAACTAATTTATATTTAGCATGTATTGTTACTCAATTATTATCAAGTTCCAGATTTACATATCAAGAGTGCTAGTAGTTTAGTTTATCAAACTGTAAACACTTCTCTGTCTACCTTGCATTTTTATATAACCAAATCATCGGCAAGTAGTTAGCGACTGGTCTATCAGTCGTGTTTACATTTTCATTAATTTTTAATCAAATTTTCTATCTTGCTTGATCAATGCTTCCTGCACACCGATATATCAACTAATGATGAATATGGAATAACGTTTGAATGTTCTTAATCCAACTCCTTTGGAATTTGTTTTCCAGTATTACATTTTGCAATATGACATTGTTTTTTTTTAATTGAAGAATGGTTCGTTTAATTATTTTTCCTGTTCTTATATATTCACAATGGAAAGTTTTTTTTAAAAGCTAACAAGGGACAAATTATTTGTTGATAGGAACTAAGTTTAATTAATTAGTTAAAACATATTTTCTATATCAATAGATATTATAACATTTATTTTTTTCTCTACACATTATGATCATATAAACAATATTAATTGTTTGAAAGATATCTTGATTTAGTCGAACGGTTGTGTTGTCAATTAGCACAAGGTATATGCAACCAATTGAGAACAAACAAACTGAGGACCCATCCCGCGGTAAAGATCCCACATAAAAAAAGTACTTAACCTTAATTAACATTAGATAGACAAAAGAATATTAGTAAGTGGACCACCTAGAATATCATACTAAGGACTAATTGATAAGACAACAAATAAAAGATTTCCTAAAGAACCTTAGTTTGAACCAATAATTAAAATCACATAAACAAAATACACATAAGAATAAAACTCAAATAGTAAAGTACTTATTTAAAAACACAAGGGCTATTTTGTGAAAGTGACTAGAAATTGATAGTTAATAGTTTCGATTTTAAATTATCACAGTTTGTAGCGCTCTGAAAATGCGTCCCACCACACAGACGAATCAATATCCTTCACGTGGTTGAAACAATCCCAAAGACGCTACAAGATAATTACTTTGACTTGACCATTTACAATCATGATCAACATACAAAAAAGATAAGAACATGACGAACGAAATAAATCAACATAAGATGAACATCAACAGAAGACAAGTAAGGTCATGACACATGTACCGACAAAAGGAAAATCTCAAAGTTTATTAGGAAATGACATGATCCGAGAACATGACTTTTTAAACATACAACAACTTTGTCCATAAATATCACTTAACATCAAATAAACATAACTGAACTTGCCCTAAGGAGATTCACAGTCTTTTAATCAACATAATTAAACGACAAAAGAATATAAATTACTCTAAGACAAGACCAACTTTCCATGTGCATTGTTGACTATGAGCAACTCTATCATCTTAAGCGACATCATTATTTTTACCTACAAGATCTAGAAGCAAGAGACATCCATGTCGTTAGAGTATGTAAAGATCATAGAAAGAATGAATCATCTCATCCCCATGTCATGCATTACATCATAAAATATGAAGCATATCATAGGGTTCTAACCCAACTTATTATCAACATATGATCATTCATCTTTCTTTATATTTGATTCTTAGCCAATTATTCTCCTTGACTTTAAGTTTATATTTCATTTTGCTTACTTTCTTGTCTTTCTTATGCATTATCAATATAATGTATTTTTAATTCATCTTAACTTTACTTTACTTGACATCATCAATATAATGCATTTTTAAGCATGAACATCATACTTGACATTAATTTTCAATGCAAATACCCCTTTTTGACTTAACTTTATCGTTCATGTCATCCCTTCATCTTTAATCTTCTTATTATGTGACATATTATAAGTTAATCATCTAGATTCATATGAATCATTCCCATAGTCACATGTCATTTTATTGTCTTATTTTATAAAGGATCACACTGATTTATTTCAATTGATCAAGCAAGAGGTGCACCTTTGCAACCCCCCGTTGGCCCATTTTGATTTTTAGAAACTTAATCCAAGGAATTGTCCACCCGTGTTGTCAGATGAAAATTGTTTACTCCCTCCTGTAACTTTTAGAAACTTAATTCAAGGAAATGACCACCCGTGACAACCGAGTGTCAAGTGTTTACTCATTTCATTAACTTAGATGTATAATAGACTTGTCTCTATCCATCTTCTGTTACAATACATTAAATAGTAGTACATATTTTACATGGTTCATCTTTTAATCTAGGACTGAGCATGCATATCATTTCTAAGTTATCGTCACACATCACATTCATTTTATCACTCAATATTTAACATACTATGTTGGTCAACAAACAATAAATAATATAATATGCTTCATTCAATCATGATCATGGAAATGATCTAAGCTTAGCTGGGTCATAATTATGAATACATGGTATAACATGTCTATCTTGTTCTTGAGATTGAGAGGATGGATTGCTTGTGCTTTGTCTAGGCAGATTGATACCAACTTGGATTATTCTTGGAGCGTTTTTGTGTTGATGGCTCGATGATGTTTCACACTCCTCAAATTTCTCAATGGACTCCATCATGTTTTGAAGTTTTGTTCTTGCCCTCAAATTATGACTTTGGTTTTCCTTGCTTCTTCGTTATTGAGGGTGCACAATTAACCAAGTTGTGTACAAAAGATATATCCTAAAAACTGACACAACACTAAAAAAACATGAAAATATATGCATAGATTCTCACGTGATAGAAAATAGAAAAATAAGAACTCTCAAATTAATAAATGAAATTAGACAAATAGTATTAGAACGAGTCCTCCAGCAATGGCGCTAAAAACTTGATACAAAAACTATGATAGCATATGCTAGCAAGTGCTCTAGTCTCTAAAGTAATAATGTGAAGAGTAATGTTGATCTCTCAAGGAATATCTAATTCCTGCTTTCTAATCTTGGACTGAAATATGAGAAATTAAAACAATTTGATTTGGCTAGAAATTTAATAAAAAAACTAGTCCTAAATAAATTTAGAGGTAAGCCGAAAAGATCTCAAAAGTAGGAGAATTAGGGGAACCCTCGTCTACATCACCAATGCTATGGATCCTGCCGGCAATAACACAAACCAATGATAAAGTGGAGACCTCTCAACTTATCTAACTCACCAATATCTTAAGCTTTGGTTATCTATCTTGCAAATAACAAGTAATAATTAACCCTCTCAACTTTTAATCCTAATCAATTATCAAACAAGATGCATTAAAATTAGTTACCTCTAAATTAAGAGTTCTTTCAATTTCTTCCAAGTTATGATATTCATGCAACAAATAAGAACGAACATGAAATACTATCAAAGAGTTTAAACTATATCAACTAGAAAAGATCCATACAACGAAGTTCAATTATAAAACTAAAACATCAAAAGTTTATCTCAAAATAATTAGAAAATAAAAGAAAATACAAAATTAAGGAGTAGATGACGTCGTTTGCAGGTCTCCCGTGATTTCCCGTTCAAAACTCTGAACTTCAAGTCTCCAAAGGCTTCTCCTCTTCTCTTCCCTTTCGCTTAAACTTCTCTTGCCTTGGCCTCCAAAGTCTCTTTGATTATAGTTGATCAAAAGATGATAGATCAAAAAGAGCCATTATTGAGTTGCCCAATGGTCTTATTTACTGGTTTGGACGTCCCCTACGGTTTATAATTGATTATGCATCATATTCAATAACCTTCAACAGCGGCGGAAGTGTTCACGACCCGTGCATATGCATTCACGACTGTGAATTTGAGTTATCATGATGAATCGGGTGATTTCATGCTTGTGAAAGTGATTTCATGGTCGTCAAATAGCATATTATACAATATACCCTCTATAGCACCTATGAAGTCATTTAATTCTTGTGAATGTGGTTTCAAGAACATGAATTCAACGCCCTTAACTATGTTTCACGGTCATGAATTGTCTCCTGTGAAAATCTGCATATTGATATCTCGATTCCAGCCTCTTAACTTTGAATTGAGTGTGATTTTTTAGTGTCTTCGTCTTTTCATCCCTGCTTATCCTAGGCAATGAAAAGCAACAACTTATGAAGATTTATGACACAAAATAAACAAATCAAATTAGTATACAAAATTATGCATGCTATCCATAAATGACAAAATTATGCATGCATCATGAAGACAAAACACTAGATCACTATTCATGTTGTACATGTCTCTTCACCTTGTGGAACAAATAAAGGAATCCACTAAAAGAGAATTCTGCCCCATGAAAAGAGTCATTTTTGTGATGTACAACCATTGGCGAAAATAAATGAAAGTGTTGAAATGTTCCCTTAAAAGATAAAGGACTGTTCAAAGGATAAAAAGATGAAAGTTACAATATAATTTATAAGAAAGAAGTGAAAAAAGATAACTTCTAAGAAGGAAGAAAAAAGTTACAATATAATTTATAAGAAAGAAAGAAAGTCAAAAAAAGAAAGATGGAAAAAAAAATGAATGTCTACAACAAATATTGTTTCTAAGTAAAAAAAAATGATACAAAATTAAAGGAATGAAATGTTGGAAGGAGAATGAAAGAAATTCAATGTGATTAAATGCTTATGCCTTGGTGTACTCAATTCTATTTTCATGTCTTGTTATAGACCTTTATGGACACTACTTCAAGGACAAGGCAAGATTATATAATATATGTCCACCATATTTCATTTTATTTTATTTTATGATTATCCTATCAAGCTTTTATATACTATGCATTAGTTCAAAGGACGCCAAACTTCCTTGTATTTGGGTTGTGCTAGTTTTCAAGACTTGATGATGACGACGGTAGCGTCGATGACGAGGATATTCATAATGATATAAGTGATTGCACGTGGCTTCAACTAAGTCTAGTTATGTGTCTATATAATAATGATGTAATATGTCATATTTTGATTTTATCACACTGAGTTTAATTTATATTAAATAATGTGATTTTAATCCTTGTTTTAATTTAAGACTTCTGTAATGCAAGAATTTTGTATTTCATTTTCTGTATTATGGTGACTAAAAAATAGAATAAAATGTTAAGAAAAAAATATCATCTGCAAGAGCCATTCGAATAAATATTTGAAGTGAGAAAACGGGTTACATATACGTTATAAATATTAGCCTAAAAAAGTCTCATAAAAACATATAGAAAATCATTTTTGGTGTCAAGTTATATTAAATAATGTTACCATCTTAGATTCAAAAGTAGTCAAGTGTACAAAAATGATTTTTTGGTGCCAAATCTGATATTTATATCAATTGGTAAAAACTTTGTGTTTACAACTTGTGATTTTTTTTCAATCATTGAACGAATCGTTTAAGATAATGGAGTGATTGAAATTCTAGTTGATCCTATAATAGTCAATATCTCAAATTTTGAATCGAATAGTTCATTCCCTTATAAACTTTTTGTATAATTGATAAAAATATATGACAATGTGAAGTTGGAGGGTTAAATTAATAAGGGCCGCAAACTTTGATTTGTTACAGATTTCCTATTTCCTCTCTCGCCTATACACAATAAACAAATAACTCGCCTAAACACGCTAAAGTTTGTTTTCACATTACCTACATTTATTTCAAGCAAAGTATTACCTACAAAGATCTAAATTGTGCATATATGTTGATGATGGTTATATATTTATATATAATTACTGTGGACCAAAAGAGGCAGGAGATCAACTAATTTATATTTAGCATATACTGTAAAACCTTGAAATTACCTTGCTCGACACGAGCTGTGAACATTACCTTGCTCGACACGAGCCGTGTTCACAACGGACACGGGCCGAGTTGTATAAAATGGGTCGTGTCCATCAAGGAACGGGCTGTGTTGACTCGTACGAAGATTGAACCATAATTGGATTAGAGTTTAAAATGTGATTAAGTTTCAAAAACCGACTTTAAACCCTAATCCCCCATCTATATAAACCCCTAATCACAAGAAAATAATTTCCCCAAAACATATAGTTCTGCTCTAGCCGTCAGGTGAGTTGTCTCTCCCTCTCTTCCTCTCCTCCTCTCTCCTTTCTTCTCTCTCTTAGGCTTCAACCTCGGGATTTGTGCCAGGAGGAGGTGACACAGAGGATAACACGTAGAACAAGAGAGATAATCTAAGGCGTGAGATGAGTAGAAGATAATCGCAATGTATGTGAATAGAATCATTAAAAATGATTAATTTTTGGGTTAATTGATTGTTAATGATGTTTTCAAAGGATTTTCGTAGGATTAATTTATTTTCAACCAAATTTTGATGGAAGAGTTTGTCAGATTTAGTTAATGGTCAAAGTAATGTGAAATTGCGTAATCTATGATCGAACACGGGCCGTGTTCCCCATGACACCGTCCGCGTCAAGATACCGGCATGAGACACATCGGAGACGGGTCACGTCATAATATACAATGCTGAAAACAGATCGCGTTTGTATGAACACGGCCCGCGTCCCCTGGGAGGACAATCACATCATCTTTTGGCACGCGTCGTTCCGACCACAACCACGTTCCCTGTACAAAATGGTCCGTGTGTCTTCGGGACACGGGCCACATTCTCGTAACACTAATCATGCTTCAAAACGACCGCATCCCTTCTTCCCTGCGTACGACGCTCTTTCAATGAATAATGTATTGATTTTGAAGAAAATGAAAAATCCAAAATGGTTCATGTTACCCTAACATGGACCGCATCATCTCACTAAAAAGACTTCATCGAAACAGCAGTGTTCCTCATGACGTTTGACCTGGTACACAACACGGGCCATGTCGACTATGACACGGGCCGCGTCCGGGGATGCATGTGTGTAGGACTGATTCAACTTGATTGAGGTAGGCCTAGTGCAATTTCACATGAACCTAAATTTATAGGTAATTTAAGGATAAAAGATGTAAATGTTTGTGATTGAAATAATGCATGAAGAGGAAGCCCCGATGGACTTGGAGAACAAACTTAAATTTTGTAAGGGTTATTGGTGTTTTCTCGTTTGTTTATTGAGAACATACTTTAATCCTATAAAGGTTATCAGTGTTTTGAGTCATTGCAAGAGGGCAAGCTTTAATCCTATAAGGGTTATTGGTTTCCTCGGTTATTGATAGAGAGAGTAGGCTTTAATCCCCTTAGGATTATTGGTGCTCTCTCTCTCTCTCCAGATTTTCAATTGTTGTTGATATTGACGGGCCTCGGGTTGACCCATGGCCTAGCTAGCCATATTGGTCTCGGATCGCTGAAATCTTCATGTACTAATAACTGAAAATGATTGATTGAAAATAATTGATTGATTGGAAAGGAAAGAAGAAAGATGGAATAAGTTGAATGACATTGATTTTTCCTAAATGAACTATTAATTATAACATAATAAGAGATTTTGTTTATGGTATATTATCCCGAATTATTATTCTTTAATATGATTTTATTACATATTGGGCGTCATTGCTCACGGGAGGTTTTATTTGCCTTGCAAATTCAAATTTTGCAGGCAACCCAAATGATAAGTAGGAATGATGCCGCTGATGATAATAGAGTCCATGATGGTCGACTTGCTCATGACATAGAATCCTGGTTAATATGTCACTCGTCTGGTTTGGAGTCTTCTATGTAATAGAGAGGATGTTGAACTCTAATTGTTTAGTATTATGTTAAGGCCTATTGTTGGATTTTAGTCTTCTATTGGAATTGATGTAACATACTTAATAGTATTTTTTTTCAATATGCCAGAGATGTTTAGTTTTAAAGTATTGTGTTTATATGATGTGGCCCTATGATTGACTGGTCAGATGGTCAAGCCAAAGGTAATGATATCATGTCGTAGCGTCCTCAAGATGCACGTTTCGCCAGGTGGCGAGCTGTGATTTTGGGGGCGTTACATGTATTGTTACTCAATTATTATCAAGATCTAGATTTACATATCAAGAGTGCTAGTAGTTCAGTTTATCAAATTGTAAACACTTTTCTCTTTGCCTTGCATTTCTATATAACCAAATCATCGCCAAATAGATTAGTTGACGACTGGTATATTTGTCGTGTTTACATTTAATTATTTTTTAATCAAATTTTCTATCTTACTTGATCAATGATTCCTGCACTCCGATATATCAACTAATAATGAATATGGAATAATGTTTGAATGTTCTTAATCCACCTACTTTGGAATTTGTTTTCCGGTATTACATTATGCAATATGACATTGTTTTTTTTCTAATTGAAGAATAGTTTGTTTAATTATTTTTTCCTGCTCTAATATATTCACAATAGAAAGGTTTTTTTTTAAATTTAAAGCTAAAAAGGGACAAATTATTTGTTGACATGAACTAAAGTTTAATTAATTAGTTAAAACATATATCAATAGATATTATATCCTTTATTTTTTTCTCTACACATTATGATCAGATAAACAATATTAATTGTTTGAAAGATATCTTGATTTAATCGAAGAGTTGTGTTGTCAATTAGCACTAGGTATATGCAACCAATTGAGAACAAACAAACTGAGGACCCATCCCGCGGTAAAGAGCCACATAAAAAAAGAAGTGTTTAACCTTAATTAACATTAGTTAGACATAAGAATTTTAGTAAGTGGACCACCTAAAATATCATACTAAGGACTAATTAATAAGATGTAAAGATGTCATAAACAAATAAAAGATTTCCTAGAGAATTTTAGTCTGAACCATTAATTAAAAGCACATAAAAAAATACACATAAGAATCAAACTCAAATAGTAAAGTACATATTTAAAAAACAAGGGCTATTTTGTGAAAGTGACTAGAAATTGATAGTTAGTAGTTTCAACTTTACGGTTCCGAGAACATGACTTTTTAAACATACAACAACTTTATCCATAAATATTACTTAAGATCAAATAAACATAATTGAACTCGCCCCAAGGAGATACATAGTCTTTCAATCAATATAATTAAACGACAAAAGAACATAATTACTCTAAGACAAGACCTACTTTCTATGTATAATGTTGACTATGTGCAACTCTATCATCTTAAGCGACATCATTCTTTTTATGTACAGGATCCAAAAGCAAGAGACATCCATGTCGTTAAAGTATGTAAAGGTCAAAGAAAGGATTAATCATATCATCCCATGCCATGCATTACATTATAAAATATGAAACATATCGTAGGGTTTTAACCCAACTTATTATCAACATATGATCATTCATCATTTTTTTTATATTTGCTTCTTAGCCAATTATGCTACTTGACTTAACTTTAAGTTTATATTTCATCTTACTTACGTTCTTATCTTTCTTATGCATTAACAATATAATATATATTTAATTAATCTTAACTTTACTTTATTTGGCATCATCAATATAATGCATGTTTAAACATGAATATCATACTTGACATTGACTTTCAATGAAAATACCCTTTTTTAACTTAACTTTATCGTTTGTGTCATCCCTTCATCTTTAATCTTCTATAAATGTGACATATTAGAAGTTAATCATCTAGATTCACATAAATCATTCACAAAGTCACATGTCCTTTTATTATCTTATTTGATCAAGGACAATACCGACTTATTTCGACTGATAAGCAAGAGGTGCGCCTTTGCAAACCCCCCCCATCGGCCCCTTTTGGTTTTTAGGAACTTAATCCAAAGAACTGTCCACCCGTGTCGGTCAGATGATAATTGTTTACTCCCCCTTTAACTTTTAGAAACTTAATTCAAGGAAGTGACGACCCGTGACGATCGGGTGTCAAGTGTTTAATCATTTCTTTAACTTAGATGTATAATAGACTTGTCTCAATCCATCTTCTGTTACAATACATCAAATAGTAGTACAAACTTTACATGCTTCATCTTTTAATCCTACATACAACTGATCAGCATGCATATAATCGTCATACATCAGATTCATTTTATCACTCAATATTTAACATACTATGTTGGTCAACAAACACTAAATAATATAGCATGCTTCGTTTAATCATGATCATGGAAATGATCTAAGCTTAGCTGGGTCATAATTATGAATACATGGTATAACATGTCTATATTGTCTAATTTGAGCCCTTATTAATGATTTGTATTCATAATCTTACCTCCCATCTATCAATATGAGCTGTAAGTATTGTCAACACTACCTTTCAATGTTGGCCAATACTACGAGTAATTATCAATACGACCTGTCATTATTGACCGATACGACTAGGGGTGAGCATAATTGGGTTTGGGCCGGGAATGAAGTCATCCTGGTACCAACCTAATTTTTATCGAAAAAGATATAACAAGTATCATTCCTGATCCGATTGGAATCAAGATCGAGTTCGGGGGGTTCCAATTTGGATCGGAAATTAGATCGAGAAGTCTGATTGTTCTAAATTTTTTGGTGAAAATATGAAGACTCAAATATTTATGAATTACACAAAAAGATGCTACACTTGTATAAAAAAATTCAATGTATAATTCTCTATTATAAACTTAATAGAAGAAAAAATTAAAGTTAACATTGACAAATCAAATATTTTCATCAAATTTTTTTTTTAGCAAAATGCATGCAAGACCTTATGCAAAAATATAACTGAACATTTAATATTGAAGCAAAAATATAATTCATTTAACCTTGTACCATTACGACAGATTATTATTATTATACACTAATATGACTAATCTTCGTACTTCGGATATTTTAACTTGATTGAATCATATTACCTCTTAAAAATCAAAAGATAAGAAATCGTGTAGTGAATCTGACCCAACCACATATACTATATAGAAGTAGAATAAGTATACAAAAAGAGATAAAAGATAATCAAGGAAACAAAAAAGACTACCAATTATCAAAGACTAAAGACATAGAACAAGATGAAAAACATCAATCGTGGATAGTAGATAGAAAAAGAATTAACTACATACAAAGATGAGAAAAATCAATCAAGAAAGGAGACAAAGAAAACCACTTACCAAAACTAAAGACAAGAAAGAACAAGATGAGAAGATGTTGCAATGAAAGCGTCGACGCAATTAAGACTTCTCAATGCAAATAACATTAAAAGGTTAAAGTTTTATTTTTATTTGGGGAAAGTCGAGACTGATATATATATACATATATATATATATAAATATATATATATAAGTATAAATGAGCCGAATAAATAGAACTAGATATATAAAAATTAAATATGAGAAGAATTATATATATTAAATAATAATTAAATATTAATATGGGGTCGGGATAAATAGAATATTTTATATAGTAACCTGATTTTAATCCGAATGACGACAGGTAGTTTGGGTCTTGACCCGACACGAATTCGGATAGTAATCGGACCGAGAAAATATCCCGATAAATCGGGTCGATTCGGGCCGGGGCAATCGGGTCGTCCTTGCCCTGCTCACCCCTAGATACGACTATACTAACCGAATGCGGTCTGCCTATTTTGATCAATACATATTCGTCAATATGACGAAGATGTCTTCAATCTTATGATTTGATCAAAAGGATTTCAGTTTGATGGTCAGCACGGCCGTATCGGGTGCCTTGTTCTTTCCCCCCTTTTTCACATCTAAACAATATCCTCAATTCATCCTTGGTTAAAATGTTGATTATTTTAAGTCATTTCTTCTAGGCTCTTACATGAAATTAAGCAGGAAACATTGCATAACGAAGCATCAAACATCACACATTTACATTTACGAATCTATAACCCTAAGATTATAATTTTAATATGAACCCTAGGCATGCACTTCATTTTCTATATCTGAGGATCCTGCTTAAATACCTTTTTGTCCTTGCTAATAGTGTATCCTATTCTTCCTCTTCCTTCTCAACTTATGGCAGCTTTTGTTCATGTAGCATGCTCCCTTTCACATCAACCTCTTCTTCTTCTTGATCAAACCCCAAATTTTTTTTCCACTCTCCTTGATTTGCAACCGAACATTTGAAGTTGAGGTTGCAAATCCTTTTTTGCATAAAAGACTGAGTTTCCAATGTTGACAACTTCATAATAAGGATAAGAGAGAAGCAGTGGGTCTATTGGGTTTTTTATTAGTGTTGTTAAGAATGGATTCGACCAACCGGTGAGACTGGTCCAATTGTCGACCGGTAACCCCCTTCGCCACTCCACGTCTGGCTCGGCCGTTTCACGCTTTTCAGGACCTCGATCCAAGCCCTCAGTCTTAATTCAGCATGGATGGATAGATGCCATACGGCCGTTAGCTATTAAGTATTGGATCATAGAGAACGGTTTTTTTCTCTAAAGTGGTTCGTCCTCCAAACCAAATAAGCATTTAGACCGTTCATGACAAAATCAAATTTGATCGTTTGAACTGACCAATTTTATCAAATCGGCCTATCAATAAATGCTTCCTTTTTTCGAAAAATAGAAATTTTTTGTGCCCACTTAGAGTCAAACCCTGTTCTCCCAATCAATTGTTAATACATTATATATACAAAAGAGGAGGATAATAATAATAATAATAATAATAATAATAATAATAATAATAATAATAATAATAATAATAATAATAATAATAATAATAATAATAATAATAATAAT
>LTAE01009241.1:0-18968 GCA_001647135.1 Pontederia paniculata
TATATATATATATATATATATATATGTATATTGGGTAAAATGTTTGTGTAGCGCTTTATATTACAACGCAATCCACTTCTTTCACGTTGCACATAAATATTTTAAAATGAATCTATCATTATAGGCTCGCATTAATAACTTTATAAAAAATGTGAGAAAGTGAGTAATATATATCTCGTTTTATAATATCACCACTAAATTATTAAATCATCATTGATGACTCTAGATCAAGCATGTCAAACTTTTAAATAGTTCCATAACATATTTTTATATTTTATTATTTACGTCCTCCAACTAGAAGCAGCTACAAATACATATCCTCAGCTCGTAATAATATTTTTTTATCTAAATTTATCCGTCTAATTTTCTAATATTAGCAAAGAGATAAATCATGATCAAATTTTATAAAATTTTAACTCTCCCATCAATTTGAAATATAATCTCACCAACTAATTATACCGACAAAAATCTCTTATTAGATATTTTTTTATTTAACTGCATAAATCCATTTTAATCTTATAAAAAACACGGGTGAATTTGTAAAGAAAAAAGTATCGAGTATCTTTTGTGTGCCAAATTGCCACTATAACACCAATCAATCATAAACGCCGTGTGGGACTAAACTGCTACGCTACGGGCACCGACTTTCGCCTTTCCCTAGCCGAAAAAAGATTTTCAGGCAGCAACTAGCAGCTCATCGTGTGAATCTTCTGTCACTGTTTCCAAGTTCCTGCCGAAAATCATCTTCTCGCCTCAAATATTCTACTGCGAAAGTGACTCCACGCGGCTGAGAAAAATGCTTTTTCTTCTCTCTTTTTTTTGTTGGGTGAGCACTCTGATCATGAATAGTAATGATAATTAACGATCTATTTATTGATTTTCGATATTATGCGTACAAAATTTTATGAAATATTAAAAAAAATATTTTTTTATTATTAACTTGATATTTTCTAATTTATATTCTTAATAAATTTTATAATACTTTTTGTTTCATTAAAAACTTATTCATTTTGAACTTTGAAATGGTCAATCTACAATTTCATCATTTTTTTTATTTATTCATGCAAAACTAATTTTATCATCTTATTTTGATTTTGCATTATTTAAATGAGCATGTGAAGCGAAGATCATATTCTTTATAAGATTTTCGTCATATCAAAAAATTATTCATTTTAAATCATCATTTATATGAATTAAAATATATTAAAAAATAACTTACTAAATTTTATAACTCTATTATCATTCGAAAAAACAAAAAGTAATAAACTTTAAAAGTAAAAGTTTTATTCTTTATTCTTTTACTTTTTCCTTTTCTCTCAAAGGTATTTTTATGTACTTTCAAATGGCAATGCACAAGTGCAATTTGCTAAATTAAAGAAAACTCGAGAGTAGAATAAACTAAAAAATGGATAGGCAAGTTAAAGAATTAAGACGTGTGAAAAACAGTAACCTTTTTATAAATATATGATCATTAAACTCGTCATTTTATTTGGACGTAAAGTTTTAATAATAAAAATTGTATTTACTAATCTAATATAGATTCGATGCATCAATTTATTCGGCGTTTTATTTTATTAATTCGAATCAAGGCAAGGACCGAAATATGAAACTTCCAAGTTTATATTACTTTAGAACATGTTATAATTATAAGCCTCAAATTTTGTTGTCAAGTAGTTTACGGCGATCATTCTAACGGGAATCGATTCCTCCTTAGATGAATATCCTCTTTTGATCTAATTAAAAAAAGGCAAATTTATTTCTTAAAAGGATAATATTTGATTTGGATTCAAATCTCCTCAAAATTGGGTCACAAGATAAATACAACCTTCCAAACATGGGCATCATTATCTTTATGTGGTGATCACGACACAAAGCAAGCATGGGACCAAAATTAGTGGAATTATTGGCTTTGGTTGGTTGATCCGGTCTAACTCGTCTTTTTGTTTGGACCTCAATATTTATTTTTATTTTACTTTATAAATCCATGCACTAATCCTTCCAATTCCCATATCCCACTGCCACGTAGTGTCATCACCACCAACATAAATCCCCATGACATGACATGATGGTGCTCACTAACATAAAACTCCCCCCATTACTTGGCTCACACGTCCATTTCAAAAAGGCCACTAATTATCACATAACGTGCTCCTTTATCCTATCGAATATTATTGCTCATGTTTTTTTTCCGTAATATAAATTAAATTAAGAATTAATACTATTATAATTTTGAGTTGAAAAAAAGGTTAAGAAAATAAAAGTAAAATTAAATTTATAAGTACTTGAACGACGAGGAAAATTAAAGATAAAATTTGAGATGTACAAATAAAATTAATGAAGTATTTGACTAATTCAATATTTATGACGATAAAAATAAATTTGATTAAATTAATTATTTTAATGATCAAATTTAATGTTATTAATTTTCATTAGACATAAATTTATTAATTATTTACGTCAACTAATTTGATTATATATATTTTTTATTATATGAAAAAGAGTCCATTTTATCTAATATTAAAGTATATATATTTTTCGGTGTAAATAAAGAAGTATATATAATTGAGAGTCGTGCTAGAAAGAGAGAGTTGTATGGTGCCGCGTGGTACTCAAGTTGGCCAAAAGCTGAGGCGCTTTGGAAATGCGACGTCGTACTGCCGTGACGGCACCGTCACGGAGTCACCTAAAAAGTTGCCAACGTTATTTAACGCCGTCATATGTAACGGTCGACGTGCGAGGCAGCGTACCGCCCCCAACTTTTCTCGCCTGCAGCCAACGGAGTTATTCAATGCGCCGTGGAGGAATTTTGTTTATCGTGTTCCAACGGAGTTAAACTTCAGTAAATAAAATTTATTAGGCATGGATAGAAGTTAATACTTTTAATTTGGTTCATGAGATCGTCCATTCGATCGAATTTTCTCTTTTCATTTTCGTTTTAATATTAAATTAGTTAGATGCCAATTAAATGTGTGATATTTCACTTCATTATAAATTCATTTTGATGATCTCATTTTTCAGTTGGAGTATTAATTCAAGTCTTAAAGTAATCATGTTATGTCACTAATTAGAATGAGTCGGTTGAATCAAATAATTTATCCAATGTAATTATTGAATTATATTAATTGTAAAGATGACTTAAGGTTTCTTTTTTACTCAATATTTTGAAGAGGGGAGAGAGGAAGAGGGAAAATTTCAAATAATAGATTGAGGTTGTTCTCGTGATCGTTTGCCTCATTTAATTTTGATCATCTACGCATTGTTTTCTCCTCTCTGTTATCAAAATAAATTGCAACATTAATTATGGATTCCGCTCTAATCTCGCATTGTTCATGTCGTCATCCATTGGCATGGATTTAGACGCAAAACAAGACATGTGCGAGGTCGTGAGTTGGCACCATCGATTACTTGCGCCATCAGTGGAGAATAAATGCCGAGGGATGCTTATGTCGAGTTGTCATCAACAAGTTTATGAGTGATCACCACGATCACATATATAACATTTTACCACTTGATCGACGTGGTCATTATGTTCACATTCCTACTATCCGTTAGGAATCTAACTTGAGATCATGTCATGAAATTTTATTACTTTATATTGACTTAAATATTCTTAATTCTCATCAAATTCACATGCTTGATAAAAAAAATATGAATACAATTATCTTTTTGAGAAAATCAACCAGCATATCACTCGTAGGCACATAACTCACTATCACTTCCTACTTATTCATTATATAATGAATATAATGATACTCGATCTTAATATGCTTTCTTTTTGAATTATTAACCTCACTATATATCAAGCTTATCATTGCTTGATTATCACATTACATAAAAATGATCCTTTGATTAGGTCAAGCTTTAGTTTAAAAAAAAATATTTGAGTCATACTCTACGGATAGTTGTTGTACTACAAGCAATATACTCAACCTTATGTGTGTGTATAGCCACGCATTCCTATTTCTTGTATTGTTCCAAGAAACGATTACACCACATAGAAGAAACAAGTGGCTTAATGTGAATTTGAGATCATTTATGTTATCACTGAAATTCGCATATGAAAACCCTACTATCTCGAGTGTATCAGTCTGATATGTCAATTTCAATTGTATTGTGTCGTTCATATATCCCCTCTTGATGACCTCCGAGTGGATCTTCTTGGAATTAATTTAAAATATGTTATCGGTTTACTACATAAACAGATCATGTCTCATATAGAGCATCACATACATTAGACTCCGTGTTACTTCTACACAAGGATCACCTAAAGGTTCTCGCCCTCCATTGAATCACTAACTTTTACTTAGTTTTCACTCACCATGACGTCAGTGCAAAATTCTGCATCCCAAATCTCCTCAATACCTTATTAATGTCTAGTTTAAACTCATTTTTTTTTGAATTTCTATCATGACTGATTTAATTCCTAGTACATAGGATGTCTCTCTCATGTTTATCATTTCAAATTGCTCACTAAATTTATTCTTGATATCATTAAGCATATCTAAATCATTTTCGGCAAGTAGCATATCATCCACGATAGTGATAATACCACAAAATTATTCTCACTTTTCTTAATGTATACATAATGATCAAATTTGTTCATCCTAAAATTAAATTAGACTATCATCTCATGGAACTTCAAGTATCATTGTCTAAATAATTATTTTAAGTTATATAATGATTTTTGAAGCTTATACACTTTATTCTCTTGACCTTTTACTTAAAACTCTTTACTTGAAAATGCGTCTTCCGACATATTTTCATTCAAGAAAGATGTTTGATGTCCATTTTGAACATCTTCAAATCCATATACACGCCACTATCACTAAGATCATCTAAATCGATGCAAAATCAACCACAGAAGAATATGTCTCTTGAAAATTTATTCTGGCTTATTGAGTATAACTCTTAGCCATCCAACTCGCTTTGTGTCTATTAAAAGATCCAACAGTCCAATACTTTCTCTTGAATACCCATTTGCACCATATGGTTGCCTACTTTTCGACAAATCACATAATGTCCGCAACTCTGATTTTTACTTCATTTCAGCTTCCCATGGCGGTCAACCATAATTTTGATTTGTTAGAAGTTATCGCTTCTTTATGCAAAATAGAATCTATATAATTCTCTATCTGAACATCAACGAAGCAACACGATATCTCACACTCGTATATAACATAATTATCGAAATGTGTGAGTGTTATCTGAGGCCTTTTGTTGGTGCTGGTTATACTCATGAAAATAATGAGTTCCTCAACTTCTTCGAAAAACATATCATTATGTGAAACATCAACTCTCATTATTAGATAGTTAATGTATCCCCGTAATTGTCTCTACCGTTCCTAGAATTATGAGGGGATCATCATTCTCCTAGACTTGCTCTTTTTCATTCTCAAGAAAGGTAGCATCACAGCTCTCTATTAGACTTTTTTATCGGTGGAAGAATGTATATCCTTTGGATTTTTCACTATATCCAATAAACTTACGTATTTTCGTCCTAAAGTCTAGATTATCCCTTAGCTGACTTAGAACTAATACATACGTTCCTATTTTCGGAGATAGCTCAACTAGGACTTCTATCATTCCACAACTCATATAGCATTTATTCTACGAACATAGTGGAAATTTTTTTTTTGTATATAACAAGCGGTCATCACTATTTCGTCCCAAATGCATTTTGGCATATCCAAGTGGGACACATACATCTCATTGCATTAATCAGAGTTTTATTCTTTCTCTCTGTAACAACTTTCTATTGTGACGTATACTACATCGTAGCCTACCTACGTATGCTCTTTAATATACAATAGTTCTTAAATTTTTGAGACGTATATTCTTCTCCTTTATTTGTCATTAGGAACCTTATAGGTATTTCTAATATTTTCTCAACTCATGTCTTATACCTCTTGAAAGTCTCAAAAGCTTTTCATTTTCTCTTAAGATGTATACATAACAATATCTAAAGTAGTTGTCAATTAATATAATAAAGTACTCTTTATTCTTGTACGTAAGAACACTCAATGGATCACAGACATCTGAATGAACTAGTTCCAACAATTCAGTTGATCTTGTCCCCACAAAAAATGAGATCCTTATCATTTTTCCGGCCAAGAAATGCTCACAAGGCATTGTCCTTGCGTAAAAATGTTGAACACTATGTTCATCTTTTTTATTTGTTCCATTTTCGATTTTTCCATATGTGCTAACTTCACATGTCAAATATCATAGTAAAAAATAACATAGAGTATACTAAGAAGAGTCTTTTATTTCATCACTTACATAACATGTCATGATCGTTTACATACCTTTAAGTCGCATAGACTTTCATGTTCTTGCCTATGGTGATCCGACCACTATAAGACCTAACTTCAAAGTCCTTCTACAAAAGAATGGGAACAAAATAAAACGATGTTATATTCCTAATGTGTACAACACGTTCTTGAGTATCATAAAGTTGTCCCTTAGATCCAGCTTATACCCAGCAATACCCTCAATATCTATTATTGCCCATGTAGATCATTTGTTCCTCTTTGACAGTTCTTTGAAGTCAATAAGATCCTCTTTGGTCTTGACAATATGGAAAGTCATACCAGATTCGATTCATCACCCTTCGATGTTCGTCGTCATCGTGTTGCATTCAACCACGATAGTGAAGGAGAACTTGTTGGTGTCTGCGTCTTTTCCTAGTCATTCGCCTCCTTGTCCGCTGAGTGGATCCTTGTTGTTGTTTGTCCAGATCCTACAAGACAGTTGGCTTTGAAGTTGCCAACCTTCCCATAGATGTGGTAAGCCCCTCTTGCAACCTTGAGCTTGAACTGCTTCTTCCTAGTGTTAGTTTGGCCCAGCTCGCTTCAGGTGGTGCACAACGAGGGACTCATACTCTTGCCCTTCAGAAACTTCCTCCATGTTAAAGATATCAATCTTTTGCTTTCCCTTGGCCATGTTCTGCTCAATGGCCAAGATGGACGACACTACATCAACCCTTTGATCAACTTGTTCACTCGAACAACCATGGCAGTCACAGAGGTTATCTACAATGATTCTGGCAATGTGCATCCTACAACTTCCAAATCCTTTGTCATTACAAGCATTTGGTTTTACAAGGACACATTTTCGTTTGGCTTTATTTTACATGTAATGTATCTTGCAAAAGCAATTGTATATTCATGTCCCTTTTGGTCGCGTACTTATCTTTTAGAGCTTGCTAAAGTTCATAGGAGCTTTCATGAGTCTCAAAAACTCTTAACAAATTATCCTTCATATAGATTAATATGAAGGTTCTTGTTTTCTCATCAACAATCTTTCTTTGCTCCATGACTACTACATGAGTTGTCTTCTACTCGTTAGAAGCTCCTTTTGAAGCGTTGGTGGGGCGTCATCAACGTTGCTTTGTAAACTGACATTAACTATGTCATGCCTAATTCTATGACTCTAAGTGTCGTAGTTGGCACCGTTAAAATAAATCAATTTGGCTAGTTCAGGTACCACACATTTTGATATTTTTTCTATAAAATAATTTTTTTAGATTACGAGTAAGATTCTTATTTGAGAAAATTATCAAAAAAATTATACTATAAATTCTCAAAGAAATAGTTAAAAAAATAAGTTTACAATAAAACAATTTTATAGAAATATTTTATCCAAAAAATTTTAAAAATCAGGGAAAAAATAATTTTAATAATAAAAATATCAAAAACAGATTATGTGCTTGATTAAAAATAAATTTGGTTATTTTAGAAAGACCAAAATAATTCAAAGATTACTGGCAAATAATGCTTCCGAAAGTAAATCTTGTATTATTATCGAAAATAAATCTTTAAAAACCCAAAAAAATTAAAAATTATTTATAACATTTTGAAATTTTCTGGACAACATTTCAGAAAAAATATAATTCTAAAAAATTTTCAGCTAAAAATATTTTCTCAAAAATTATATATCGGCATTTGAAAAATGAATATTTTTGCAATAGTGAGTAATATCGATTAAATAAAATATTAAATGCTGAAATAAATAATTTGAAAATGTTGTATGTATATAATTTTAAAATAATTGCAAAACTAAAATATGAAATAATTAAAAATTGAACTTTGCAATAATAACTGCTAGGAGACCAAAAAATTGTGTAATGTTCCAAAAAATTCAAATATTAAACATCAATTCTAAATCTAATAGTTGGATATTAAAAAGTTCTGATAAAATAATTAACACTTTGTCCAGAAACTAAAATATTTAAACAGTAAATTTTAAACAATGATTATAAGTGCAATTTCTTTTAAAATAGTAATTAAAGGACTAATTACAAAAAATAAAACTAATCTAAAAAACCTAAAACAGTTTATAAATTTAAATTTTAAATAGACGGCCATGATTAAGATAATTTAAATGGGTTTAATCCTACGGTTCAGATAAAATAAGGGTTATATTAGGTGTGAACGACGACTCATATTAAATCAAACAATCTAATGGATATGCGGCTAAGATGAAAATCTAAAAATCAAACATTTCAGTTTTAGATAAGATTATAATGGCTCAGATTAAAAACAAATATAGATCAATGGCGCAGATTAAATCATATAATATATCAAGATAGACGCTCTAGGTTAAAACACAATACTAAATTTGATCAATTTGTATGTGTAATAGATCTACGACTAAGATTCCATCTAAAGTCAATGGCTAGGATTGAAAGGGAAGAAATGATCCGATTGTCTATATCAATATCGCGAGAGGGGTGGGAGTCTATTGTCCATTGCCTTCTTCGCATGTACATGTTCGCATGTACATGTTATCGACATTACAAGGGAATGCTCGTCGGCAGTAGTTCTAAGGTTGATCGGCGAGATGGAAGTTCGGTGAGCACCGACAACGATTCCTCGAGAGGGTCACATCGTCAATTTTTTGGGATGTCGTGTGGTTTGATATCTTTGTTGACGGCATCGTAATCACCAACAGAGGCGGAGACGATGCAATCCGGCTGCAAATTGATATCGGCCGGGATTTGGATGATTGGACGTCGGCCGCGCGTGGTGACAACAATGTAGAAGTAACAAGAGAGAGAGCAGGGAGTGCATCGAGTAAGCAACGAAGCGCGGAAAGGTCTCATTAGTGCTCTAATACCAATTGAAGAGAGAAGAGAGGGGGGAGCATATTCTGAACAATGGATTGAGGCTCCCGATACACGTCTAGTTCCCTTTTATTAGTTGAGTGCTTGTGATCGTCCACCACATTCAATTTTGGGCATCCGAGCATCGATTTCTCCTCTCCACTGTCAAAATGGATTGCGCCATTAATTGTCGGATTCAGCTCTGCACTCATGTTGTCCATGTCGTCATCCATTGGCATGGATTTACATGCAAAAAGGATAGGTGCAAGATCGTGAGTTGGCACCATCAGTTACTTGCGCTATCAATGGAGAATAAATACTAACGGACATTCCCGTCGAGCTTTCATCCACACGCTTATTAGGAGTGATCATCGCAGTCGCATTTCAACATATTTGCACAATGAGTTTTAATTAGGTGTCTAATAATAAAATACTATCTTTCAGTTGCTTTATTTTTTATTGATAATAGACTACTATTTACATTTGAGTGTTATATCTTCCTAAAAAATTCTTCTAATAATCTTTTTAACTTCTCACAATGATATGGATGATTATTTTATCAACTTTTAAGAATATTTATTTTGTGTGTGTTAAAGAGGACTTTTGAAGAATGTTTTAGGAGGATAGAGAATTTTTATTGACATTTTGTCATTTCCTCTCTCACTACAATTTGTATTTTCTTCTAAAAGGTAATTTATGTCCTTACATGATGGTAACATTGATAATTGTAACTAATATCAGAGATAATATAACCATGCATGCTTACATTTTTCATGACGTATTATTAATCATTCGAATTGCTCCAAATTAATCATATTTAATAATTAGTACCATACTTTTTTACCAGTACAAGATATCTCGATAGGAGTTTCATTGAAAATTAAATCTATGGTCTATCTCATTCTAATAGTATAGTGAATTAAATTGATTATCTCATTCTACTAAATTTTAGACGATTTAGATTTTAAACATTCCAAATTTAAAATCTTTATTAATGTATTATCCCATACATTTAATTCATTATTTCACTGTTGCAAAGGGATTAAAAAAATTAATTAGCATAAATGATTATGAAATTATATGCGGAAAACTCTTACTTTCGAGTAGGGATGAAAGTAATATGTGTCGAATAATTTTTTAAAGTGTCAAAATCATCATTTTTTTAATTCGAAGTACCTTATTTGTCTTATATTTTTTTTATAAATTTATATTTTTTAATATTATAATATTTTAAATATAAATAATATTAACTACAGATTATATTTTAAATCCCTATTTATGAAATCTGTTTTTATTAATAAGTATTCAGAATGATATAATTAAACAATGTTATAAATATTCTAAAAGTGTTCAAAATATAATAATAATAATAATAATAATAATAATAATAATAATAATAATAATAATAATAATAATAATAATAATAATAATAATAATAATAATAATATGCATTTTATTATATAGTTTGACTACATAGATTTTCATTTGCTTTTTTAAATTATGGCCCTTAATTTCTTAATTTGAAAAGTCAGGTTCGAATTCTATTTTTTATTTACTCTAAAAATCTTATTTTTTATTTTATTTTAAAAATTAATAATTAATATTTTTTTAGTTAGTTAAGTACTAATATCTTTGTACAGAGAAGAAAAAAAAGAAAAGGCACAAAAGTTCCACTAATCCCAACCCAAAGTGGCCAAATGGAGAGCTGAGACGATTCCACCACCCTTTTTTTTTAATAGTTACCCGACAAAATTTTTAACTCCTCACGCAGCTCCACTTCCAAAGCTGTCCTCGCTGTTGCTTAGTTACGTAGCGAAGATGGATACATGGATGGGTACGTTTGCTTCGGCAATGTGCGACCCATAAGCTCCTCTGCTTCCTCCCCCCTACGCAGCTGCTCCCGTCCCTCTTTGCTTCTTATTGGCTTCTCTGTTGGCTACTGGCACCGAGGAGCAGGCAGTCAAGGCAGAGCAGCGAAGAGTGGAGAAAAGGGAACAGTGGTGTTTCTGTTGTGTACAGGAACAGTTTGATAGATCAAGAGGAGGCTGACTGGTGGCTCTCTTTATGCTCCTGCGGATTCCTACTGCTGCGTTTTGTGGATCGGGATGGAGAGGTACGAGGTTCTGAGAGACCTTGGCGCTGGCAACTTCGGGGTGGCCAAGCTGGTCAGAGATGTTTGGACCAAGGAGCTCTTTGCCGTGAAGCTCATAGAGAGAGGACACAAGGTTTTTTTTTCTTGCTTTCATCTCTGCTTCTGTAGTGCTTTGGTTCCTGTATCATGATCAGAACTTTTTGTTTTACCGTTTTATTTGGATGTGAGAATTTGTTGGCCTTTTGGCATATGAGTTTAAGGTTCCCTCTTCTTTTGGCTTCCATCTCATCCATGTGATAGTCTTTGTTGCACACCTGGTAAGAGTACTTCTGAGTGCATTCTTGTTGCTCTGGAATATGCTTAACTTGAAAAAAAGTTTCAATTTTGGACATGGAATGAGGTTTTGATCTCAATTTGTTTCTTTTATGCTCTTTTTCTTGCCATTATATATGTTTGCTGTTCAATTAGTGGTTTCTAGTTGTATATGTTCTTTAAATTCTAAAGTCGACTAAAAGCTGAGCTTTTTCCTCACCTTTGAGCATCCTTACCCGTCCAATTCCCTTGGTTCAGCTGTTACTAGTTGGTATATTGTAGAAATATTTCACCATATAGACACAGGTTCTGTTATCATTTAAATTGGCTTTCATATGAGTTACATTTAACTAGGTATTTATACTTCTTCCTTCCATTTTTCCTTTCTCTCTGGACTAAGTAACTTGGTATTTTTTAAACAAAAATAAAAATCATATTTTCCAACTTTTTACAGGTTTGCAATATGTGATTTTCTGTTTTCTCCAGTCTCCAGAATTGACTCAGTTTCTAGTTCATGGAAATGATGTTATTATGTTTATAGTAATTTATTTTCTTTTGGTGCACAGATTGACGAGCATGTTCAGAGGGAGATCATGAACCATAGATCGTTGAATCATCCAAATATAGTCAGATTTAAGGAGGTAATTTCTATCATCAATGAAGTGATCTTTCTAAACAACTCCGATCCGTATGCCATATGAATATTGTTTACTCGATCTTACTTCTTCTTACCTTCTTCAATTTCATGATTATGATAGTATGTCATCATTCTTTCGGATGTTATGTTTCTTGGACATATCTAGTACCGTAATTCAGGTTTTCTTAGTATCAGGGAATCAGGGATCTCACAAGTTTTTTCACTTTGAACGTCATTGAAAATTGGCCACTGTTTCTGAGCCATTAAGGTTAATAGTACTCAAAAGATGTTTCGGGCATATGTCAATACCATATGGATTCTGCATGCAGAACCTAATTCGGTTAGATTTCTGAACTATGTTAATGTAAAGATCCCTGTTTCATGGATATTCTATATAACTTCCATGAATATCTCGTATAACTATCTGGCAGCAACATAATGAACAGTTTATCCATAATATATTAACCCAGCATGCCTAGAATGTGATAAATGAAATTGGCAAACCTTCTTGAAATTGTTAATCTTCTTATAAGAAATTTGTCTAGTTTCCAATAAGAAGGAAAAATGGGCAGTAAATGTTTTTTTCTATGTCAGAGCTAAATGTGTAACTAGCCCGGGACTGTACTATTCTTTCTGACCTTTTCTGGAAGAGTAATGCTATATCCTCCTAATCATCCTCCTAACCTCTCACAATGGCACACATGGTAATTTTAACAACTTTTGAGGGTGATTATAATATGTGAGTGTTAGGAGGAATTTTAGGAGGATGTATCATTTTCCTTTCTGGAATATTTTTTTTCTCGTACACATGCAAAGGACTGTGTTGTTAATGTTAGCCCTGCCTTATTTGAGTGGTGATTGTGTTAACTTCGAGGTTAAACAAGAAAATAATTTTCAGGTTTTGCTAACACCAACCCATCTGGCCATAGTTATGGAGTATGCTTCTGGTGGTGAGCTTTTTGACAGGATATGCAATGCAGGAAAGTTCAGTGAGGATGAGGCATGTAGCACTTGGAAACCTTATTTTCTGCTCACAATTTCAGGACTAAATAGTTTCTTGAATAATATATTTCCTGATTTTCTGAAATTAAACAGGCAAGGTTCTTCTTTCAACAGCTGATATCTGGAGTCAGCTATTGTCACGCCATGGTGTGTTTTCTTCTTGGCCCTTAATTTACATTTCGGTTCAAATGCAGATGATGCAATTATATCCTGTTCTTTCTGCAGCAAATATGTCACAGAGATCT
The DNA here is from genome assembly GCA_001647135.1 of Pontederia paniculata. NCBI lineage: Eukaryota > Viridiplantae > Streptophyta > Magnoliopsida > Commelinales > Pontederiaceae > Pontederia > Pontederia paniculata. The sequence goes on from LTAE01009241.1 coordinate 13,392, forward strand.
TAAGCTAGAGAACACTCTCTTGGACGGAAGTACGGCTCCCCGTCTTAAGATTTGTGACTTTGGTTATTCAAAGGTACTTGACCTTATCAATCCTAAATGTTTCGGACCATAGTTGATAACTAAAACCGATTAATTTTTATATTTCAGTCATCTGTCTTGCATTCTCAACCCAAATCAACTGTTGGCACGCCAGCTTATATTGCACCAGAGGTTCTATCCAGAAAGGAGTATGATGGGAAGGTGAGTTCAATGGTTTTATTCTTCATTGTTCATTCTATCTGGACTGGTATTGACACTAAAATCAACAAGGTGCCCATGAATTATTTTAGATTGCAGATGTTTGGTCATGCGGAGTCACATTATATGTAATGTTGGTTGGAGCTTATCCTTTTGAAGACCCAGAAGATCCTAGGAACTTTAGAAAAACACTCGGGGTGAGGATTCTGTAGTTTTAATGATTATTTTGGAGGCTTTTGGTTTCATTTCTTAACACCATTCTATCATGAATATACTACAATCGGAACTAGAGAGCAAATTGTTTTGTTTTTGGCATAAGTAGAGGATATGACATATTTGTTTTCAATCGTTGATCAATGTTATATTTTCTGAAGTACAAACGGTTATGTTTGCAGCGGATACTTAGTGTCCAGTACTCCATTCCGGATTATGTTCGAGTATCAATTGAATGTAGGCATCTCTTGTCCCGCATATTTGTGGCCAACCCTGAACAGGTAAAAATCAGTTCATGTTTTGCAACCTATGAAAAAATTCTCTTATTCAATCAACCAATATGGGAAATATATAGTTTATAGTTCCTGACCATTGTTCTTTTTCAGTTTTAAACAACTCTTGATGTGGTGTGTACTTATGTTCATAAATTGTTTAAACATATCTCTTATTGTGGTCGATTTATTGCAGAGGATAACCATTTCAGAGATAAAAAGACACCCATGGTTTTTAAAGAACTTACCAATTGAGCTAACAGAGGGGTATCAGAATGGAGTACAGACTATTAACTCTAGTGCGCAATCTCAGAGCATTGAAGAAGTTATGTGTATCATTCAGGAGGCAAGAAAGGCAGTTGAAACTCCGAAACCGAGTGGCGGGAGCTTTGTTGGCGGTGGCAGCTTGGATCTAGATGACTTAGATGCTGATATCGATCTTGATGATATTGAAACAAGTGGAGATTTTGTGTGCGCTATGTGAGTTCTCTTGTTAATGTGAGGAAAAGGAATTTTGTGTGTACTACATATCTGGATTTCACCATTCTCTTAGAACTGATGTGCATAACATAATTCCTTGATTCTCTTGACACAAGTGTGATGAACTTTTTCTTCTTTATTTTTTGTTCTCTTGTATAAGTTTCAGATATGATCATGCGTATGTGAGTTATTTTGATGTTTCAAAGCAGTGATGATTAAAATTCAATACCTACCTTGCATTTGTATTCAATTTGGTTGCAACTTGCAACAGACTCATTTTCCTGTTAAATAAAATTATCACAAACTACTACTTTAAGGCTTTGTTTGGCAATTAACTAACGGAGGGGTGGCGTGAGATGGTGGAGTATAGGGTGGGGTGGTGGAGTGTGGTGAAGTGTGATGGATTATTATTAAACTCATGTTTGGATAAAATTTTATGATGGTGGATGAGTTAAACTAAATCATGACATATTTGAATAATTTAAATAAAAGTCATTTATACCCTTTATTATATATTACTAATTATGACCCTTAATAAATATAATATTATTATATATTTATTTGATTTATTATAATATTTATATATTTATCATTATTTATATCTCTTATATGTTTTTTCTCTTATCTTTAGTATTATTTTTCTCTCAATGTATTTTGTTTCTTTCACAATATTTTTATTTTTTTATTTTTTTGAAATAAAGATAAAAAAGATCGAATATGATAGACAAATATAAAAAGAGTGAAAAAAATTAATATTACAATTACATAAATAAAAAATATTGTTCAAATGACAATATTTTAATATGCTAAAGTAAAAATGATCATAAAAATAATTATTTATCTCAAATTTAATAAAAAATAATTAATTTGAAAAAAAAATATTATGATGACATTCAATAGATTTAAAATATTATGAAAAAAGAATTTGTCCGAAAAAATAAATGTGAATGAATAAAAGATAAACAAATATAAGTATTAAAAATTATAAAATAAGATTGAAAAAAAGTTAAATCAATAAATAAACTCAAGTCAAATATTTTTCTATCATAAGTCAAAATAATATAAGGAAGCATATCATTTTAAATGAACTATGATATAATCTTATAAAGTTATTTAAAGGGGTAGTTTTGCCTGAAAAGTTCATTCTCTCTAATTCCACCAATTTGGTGGAATGAAATATTTGGTGTTTGGAGGTGTGACTCACCCATCCAAACACCATATGACTTTTAAAATTTTTTACCCAAACACGACTAACACCACCCACCCATCTTCTACCTTATTCCCCCTAATATCTCAATCCAAACAAGGCCTAAAGCAATGCTTTCGAAACCTTGAATCGTGGTTGGACGGAAAACTCGGTTGAATTAGTTTCATTGATTTTTTTTTTAACTAGGTGAACATATTTTTTTTAGTAGTAATATATTTATGATATTTTTGAAGATATATTATAAATAAACTAACAAGAAATATTCCATTTTATCACTACATTTAATTTTACTATTTTAATTATTTTATTTTACAATGATTTTTTCCCTATCACTCCGGAATATTCCATTTTTTGTTATCTTTTTTTTAACATCTTTCTATTCATTTTCCTCATTTCTTTCCCTTCATCCTGTCTTAATTCTTTTCATGTTTCTTCTTTTTTTATTTTACCTATAGTTATTTTTTGTCCATTTTCGTATAATATTTTTCTTTCAATGTTAATCTTTGCTCATTACATCATATTTCGCATTTTCTTATTCCAATTTTTGGTTTTATATTCGTGCCTTCCCTTTTTGCTCTTAAAATAAAATTGATGACACCATATTTTTTTTATTAAAGACATTATCTTTATAATTATTTTCAAACTATTTATTCCTTGAAATCATTTTTACTTTTCGTTTTCTTTCTCCGAGATATTGATATTTTCCCTTTTCTTTTCAGATACTTATTTCCTTTCTTTTCTCTCCTAATTTTTCCTCTCTTCCACCGAAGTCTTTCTTTATTTCCTGTTTAGTTTTAGTGATACTTCTTTTTTTCTTATATTTTTCTTTTGTTTCATTTTCACTTCCAACTCAAAAATATATATTGTTTTTTTCCTCGCTTCAATTGGTCCAGCTAGTTTTATCTCTTCTAATTGGTCAATCTGGTTTTTTTTGTTTGGGATATGTTTGGTTTAACAATCAGGGAATATAATAAAAGGGAAGAAAAAATAAAGAAAGAGAATGAAAGTGAAAAAAATTAATCTTATTTGAATGAAAAAAAGAAAGAAAAATGAATTATATTTTTTGTTTCAAAAATATTATAATTTTTGTTACAAAAATATTATAATTTTTGTTTGACGATTATACCATATGTATGTGTTATATATTTAATTATATATGATTAAAATAAAATATATATTTAAATATTTTTTCTTTACACGATAAATGAAAAAAAAATTTCCTCCTCAATTAAAATTATAATCAAATAAAGTTAACATATTAATTTTCTCTTTTTTTCTTTTTTTTTTATCCTCCTTTCACCTTCCGGTCGGAAGTTAAATTAGGCTGACCGTCGTGGTTGGACCAATTCGAAGTATTCAACCATCCAACATGGTTTTAAAGCGTCATCGTCGTCATAAAACATCAAACTTTTTCCCCAACGAAACAATTGTCACTAAGCAAATTTCGATATTTGATTTTCCTTTGGCAGTAAACGAAGAGGGGTTATGCGGTGTATGGTTCTTTTGTGTTATATGGTTTTCTGTTCCATGCTTAACAAGAACAATTTTCTGCATTTTATGGATTGTTAGAGACGGCGTTATTGTGCCCAAAGTGTTTTTTTGGTAAAGTGCCCAAAGTTAATTTTGAGAGAACACCTAAGGAATCACTTAATACATTCTCATTTTTATTAATCAATAATTTAAATTATTATTTAAATATATTATCACTTTATAAATTATTGATTATTTTACTTTATCACAATATAGTGTTAGGTAAGTATAAAAAAATTTGATCAATTTCAACTTCATTGAAGCCTAAAGGATCCATGGGTCTCCACTGAATTGAATGATCTCAACCTGACAAAAACTCTTAACATAAATTATAATTTAAATAATTAAATAAAAATTACTAAATATTTTTAAAATATTAAACTTTATCAATATATTATTTTGTATAAATAATTATAAAAAAGTAAGCTTGGATAAACTATAATATATGAAATTTATATTATCAATCATTGAACAATATTATTTTTTAACAAAATATATATAAAAAAATTAATTAAATGAATAATTTTATTAAAATATAATTTATCCTAACGAAAGTTTGCAAAGACATTGAGTAATATTTTAAAGGGCTTAATGATGTTGTCCCATACTTAAGTAAGGGACAACCTGCCCCCTAAAATTTCAACCGTTAGATTGACCATCTACGGTTATGTGGAAAAGTGGCTGAACCAAAGAAAAAAAATAGTCGGTTCACTACAAAAAAATCATCACGAACGATTCAGCAAAGGGTTCAACATATAATTGCTTCTTTCTCCTCACAACGCTGCCTGCGATCTAGGTCACGACAGAACGGCTCGCGATTTTCTCCGCTGCTCGACGTCGCCGTCGCCGCTGCCCGCGCATGTTGGTCGTCGACTTCCGCGCCATGTGAGCACAGCAGCAACAACGCCCGTGTCCCCCCTCCCCATTGCTCGAAACGCCCATGTCCGCTTCGTTCGCACGACAGAACGCCCGACGATTGATTTATTTTGCCATCTCCGCTTCTCAATGCCGTCGCTGTTGCCCGTCCTCACACCCTCACCCCCTTTGCTCACAAGGATCGTGCCGGCTTCGTCCGCTTCTGCGCCATGTGAGCACAACAGCAACGCCCGCGCTCCCTCCACTTCCTAAAGTTTCTCGTGTTTGGATCAAGTTCAACTGAAAGTGGGGTCTTGGATATTTCAATACTTTCTGATCTTATTCATATGGATGGTATGATTATTGACATGGCACTGCAACCGAGCATGGATAGCAAGTCCTAGTTTATGAGTATAAAACGGATGATTGTGACTTGTGAGCATTCTCTACAATCAGAGCACAAATTTTATGTTCCAGAACCTCTCTTGGATTTCGCTGAGGAGTTGTCTCATGATCCAGTTTACAGTTCATCCGGATGGCAGACTTCTTTTTACAGGAAGTGGAGTTGAAGTGAAAGACTTGTTTATTGAGATTTAGGTAAAATTCAGTTGTTTAGCATTGTCCAAGATCTTAATGATATCCCATTGAGGAGTATATATGATTTTTTGGTTGATTTAACTTGTTAGGAAAACTTTCCAACCAAGCATAAAAAATATCTCGGTCGTGACGTGCGCGGGCGTCCATTGATCGAGAGATCAATGGAGCGGACGACCGTTGGTCGAG
>LTAE01009242.1:0-18966 GCA_001647135.1 Pontederia paniculata
CGGCAGCCACAGAGATGAAATCGCCTACACCCGCATCGTCGTCTACCAGCTCCGAAAACTCATGGATAGGGACGAACAGAGCTGCCATAAACAAGAAGGAATCAGAATCGTAGAACCCGAGTCAGATTCACGGCTCGAAGGTTTGAGGAACTCACCGTGAGGAGAAAAGAATCGAGGATGGCGTCACCGTCCGACGTATAACGACCGATAGATCCCTCACCCGCGAGACGCTACGACACAGTCGGAGAATGAATCAAAGCTGACCCCAAACTTTGCGGAAAATCCATAATGACACAATTAACTCGAAGGTTAGACTCACCAAAACGAATCGTGGGTGGATGGCGTCGGAAGGTCGCCGCATTTCCTCTTCGTTCGTCACTGGTCTCCTCGCGCCTGAGCTGTACACACGCGAGTACCGATCAATCGGTTTGCACTAGGAGGTTCACGTCATCGGTCGAACGGCTGCCGGAATGGTCGCCATTGCTGCTGCCTGGAGTCACCGCGCGTGGAAGGGACAAAGAACAGGGGCGGCACTGTAGCACTGCGGTGGAGAAGAAGTGGGGTTATATATATAAACCCCAGGACACGTGTCGAAATCAGATCAGCTAATCAAAACTATTTTTTATTTTTTGAAAATGCCCTTGGTGGGCTTTATGCAAATTTGGTCCTTTACAGTTCACCTAGATGGTAACAAGGCTCCAAGCCTCCAACTACTTACGTTAGAGATGGTCTTTTACATGACTGAAATGTGTACAAGATTTAAGTTAACAAATTTTGCTACTGAACATTTAGTATCAAATATAATCTTTTGACCTTGTAATTTAATAGCAGATATAATAAGGACATATTTGGATGCTCCAAAATTTTGAAGTATTTAATTATTGCATTGTAATATTTTTCATTGACGAATTATTTTACAAGTAGGTATTTGGCATCAAGTTTTATCGGAAGTGAAAATTATCTTAAAATAATTATCTACTCCTACCTTCTTTTTATTTCACTATTTTTTTTCTTTCTCTTTTATTTCTTCTATTTCTTTAGTAGCTACAATGTATTTAAAATAAAACCAAACAGTTTAGAGATTTTTTATGTCGAAAAAAAACTGTAATAAAGACATGTTTTGAAAAGAGTCTTACTATAGTTTTTTAAAACGTCGAATAAAATTTATAAAATTCCCAAACAGGCCCTAAATGTTGTAAATATATGGAATCTATAAGATCATGACTAGTTTATCCTAAATTCATATCATCCATTCAATTAGCCAAGTCAGATTCCTATACATGATTTGTTTTAACTCATTACTCTAATTAGGCAGTACTGTGGGGAACGAGGGATAGATGATTGCAAGATTTTTGCTTTTGAACTGTGATTTCTCGTTATTGATGATGAAGACTATCTATGTGTTAGTTTCTGTTGAACAATATGTGATGCAATCTATTTTTTTCTGAAACCATTGTATTGCTCTAAGGAAGAGGTAGATACCAAATTATATTGTCTACCCTAGGACAAAATGGTCTAACCAGTCTTGTTGAACTCTCGAGTTAATTCTTAAACTCTTATGGGTTTAAGAGTTTGGGTTGGCAAAATGAATCAAATCTGTGTAGAATCTTATGGGGACATAATTAAGATTCTAGACATAAAATTCATACAATTCTATACGAATCTACACGAGTCTACAACAACAACAATAAAGCCTTGTTCCACTAGGTGAGGTCGACTACATGAATCATACGATGCTATTGCATTCTATCAGTAACCAAATCTTTGGGTATATTATTCGCTAATAGATCTCGTTCTATTAGCTCGCCAAATGTTCGCCTTGGCCTCCGTCTCCCTCTTACATGAATTCTAATTTTATATAATAAATTTATTTTTAAAATTGAACTATTTAGCTTAATATTTAATAATGAAGATCACAAAAAAATTTAATGAGTTGAAATAATGTAGCTTATATATTTTTGGATGCTTAATAATGAAATTTATTTGTTGTTCATGATATATTTGTCAATCTATAACCATATATGTTTGGTTCATAAACTCTCCGACTTTATGATATGATTCTATGAGTAAAAAAAATGATTCTATCTAAACTCTCGAGTTCAACAATCTTGGGCCTAACTCTTGAGAACCATGTAGTTCACAATATCGACCTTGAAAAGCAGAGAACATTTTTCTTGTAGTTATATTTCTAATTGTTGAGGATTTATATGTTTGAATATGAAATTTAAAAAGGCAAGATAAATAGTCATAGCTGTTATATGGATGACCTTCATAGTCATCGAAGAATCACAAGAAATGTTCCAAAGTGACCATTTCATGTGGCAGAGAAGCTCCACGATGGATTCATGGAGACGTCGCAGTGGCATAAATCGTGCAGTAGGGGAGGACAGAGGTGAGGTAGCATTCACCTATATACAGCTCTCAGTTAGAGCGGAAGAACTCACCATTTCAGAAGCCCTTTTCTGCAAGAAAGCCTTCTCTGGTTACTTCTACGGCAGCATGAAGTACTCTAAACACACAAATGATGATCCTTTTTCTTTTGGTTCGTCAACTCTAGGATGTGAAGAGTTTGCCTGATCAAGTCTTTAGAGTAAATATTGGCGTTTGCCAAGGATGCAATCTTGTCCTATCATGTCATACTCTAATATCTTCAATAAAACTTGATATTTATTATATCATCCTTTATGCAGATGCCCCTAAAAAGCATCCTTTATGAGGAGGTCCCTCAAAAATCATCCTTGTGAAGAAGGGCATCGTATGTAGGAGGAAAGGATGTATTTCTTCGACGAGCTACAAATGTCTAACAGTTGTCTCCAAAGTTTTTAACTACCTGTAATGTAATCTTCGAGAAACAATTTACTTCAAAGCTACCTTTTGATGTTGAGCATTCACCTAATTATTCTCTTCTATGACCATCTTCCATCTAATGCCTCTCAAGGCAAATCAATTTGCAAGATTGGAGGTTTTTGTTAATATACTGATACACAGTCTATGACTTCAAAGCCTTGCTATGCTGTTGAATGTTGTTATCTTGTGATTCCCAACATATGCACTCAAATGATGCTACTTTTGCGTTGGAATATTGAATCCAAAGATTCGTTGTGCTAGCATGCAATTTTTTATTTAAGGATGGGCTCCTGTATTAAGACGTGCATGGAACCTTTCCATTTATTTTGGAGTTTAAGAGCGAACGGCCATTGATTTTATCATTAGGTTAATCCCCATCAAAGATGGTAGAGATTTCCATAAAACTAGTAATGGTCAAATGGTTGGTCTCCTTTTACGGTGTTAATGCATGACTATGAGTAGGTTAAATACCTTGGTTAATGAATGTCATGACATGGTTATGTTCATAACTAGAGGGCAAACTTTCATATGGGTAAAACACAAGGAGTAGCCCTTCAAAAAAAAACAAGGAGTAATCATTATGAGCAAGATGCTTTGTTGTGATTGCATTGTTCACTGTTGGTTGTGAAAATATGCATCTGATGCTTAGGATGCGGCATAGTGTTTGTCTCTGAAACCTCATACATATTATGAGATATGAAGTCATGCTGAATCAGCATACCTGTGTTGGCATTTTTTCCAAGTTTTGTCATGGTTTATAGAATACGTATTTGGCATCATCATATAGTGTCTATGAAATATTCAATTCGAAGCAACTCACTGTTGATCGATAAGTTATTCTATTGTACTTTGCCCCCTTGTAACATATGGCTGCATGATAAAGATGCATATATCTTTTAGTAATGGAATTGTTACATGCAATAAGTAACAAGTTCATCTTTGAGCATCTGTGGCTTATACATTCATTACTTTTAAGAGGCATCACATTCAAATCACTTTCCCATCTTTGAAAAATCAATGATTTGAATTATGTTTTACATGTTCATTGTTTTCTTGGGAGTTTTTGAGAAGTTTGTTTCCTTGGAATGCTTTCCAATTTCTTCACACCAATTACTCAAAAGCAAATGGGAAAAGTCTTACTTCACTTTCTCTTTCTGGACGTGTTTATTGGAACGGAAGAGGGTTGAGAGTTTACCGATGGCAGAGTTCAATTGATTATAAGAATTCTTTCCGTCTCTTTTTTGCAAGGCTAGATGAATTTGTGTCATCATGTTGGTTCAGAATGGCAAACACATATTTCACCAAAAAGATGGTATATTAATTACAAATTTCCTTCACTTCAACAATATTTGTTCATTTAACAGGGAATTATGTTCCAGAGCTACATTTTCAACACACATCATAAGATTGACAAGCTTTGTGTTCCTTGCTCTTTATTCCAGGAAAAGGTTGTACTTTATGATTATCTTATTGTAGTAACTTTGTGATAGATGTTTGATACCCTTATATAATTTACTTTCTTAGTAATATGATGTATTATGGTCTCGCAGGTGTGGATATTAGTATGAATACACATTTGAAGACTGTGAAGCTTACTGTGAAAGGAAAAAATCCAGTTACTCTAGATCATCTTAGCTTGAGAGGCAACAACATCCGTTATTACATCCTACCAGACAGTTTAAACCTTGAGACACTATTGGTTGAGGAAACACCAAGGGTCAAGCCTAAAAAGCCAACTGCAGGTACTCTTTCATCTTAGCAACGGCCTACATTATGTTGAACTTGATATCAATATCATGAACAAATTTTGTCTTAACGAGCATTCTTGATCTAAATCAGGCAAACCTTTGGGAAGAGGGCGGGGCCGTGGCCGTGGTCGTGGTCGTGGCAGAGGCCGGTAACTGGGCTAATGACATGGCTGGATGAGGCTTTTGGTGCGCACTTGCAAATTTTGGTCCTGCTATCCAGAACTTGTAGCCAACCACTAGCTTTGGTCTGTCTCGAGTCATTTTCTTTTGAAGTTGTTGACATTTAAATATTATCAGCGGACAATTCTGTCTTTGGAGTGATTGCTCAGGTATTGATTGCTGAAATTTTAATTTATTTCGTTCGAGTTTTCAATCCACCCACAACAGCTGTAGCTAGCAAATTCTTATATCAGCTCGTCTATCTCACTTTGATTAGTAGGTTTCTTAAATTTTAGACAGTTGAGTACTTAAGTTGATGCGTTCTTATTATCAGAGGAGGACCGGTTTAACTGGGATTGTCATAGAGATATGGAACCCTAAAAATCAGTTACGCCCCCATCCGCGATCTATCTGCCGTCGGCGATTGACGATCCCTCGTCTGCGATCTATCTGCCGTCGGCGATTCTCGTCCGCGAGCTGTCCGCCGTCCACGAGCCGTCATCCGTCGTCTGCGAGCCATCCGTCGTCGACGAGCCCTCAGCCGTTCGTGATCCCATCCGCTGTTCCGCGAGTTGTCCTCGAGTCATAAATCATCTACGAGAAATAGAGGTTCACGATGTCCGCTCTCGCGATCTCTCTCCCCGTGATCTCCCGTGCTGCTGCTTTCTCCATCTCCTCCCCCGCCGCTGCTGCCGCCGCCCCTGCCCGTCTCTGCTTCTACTGCAGCTACGCTGCTACCGCTGCCGCTCCTTTGGATGCCACCATCCAAAGGATCATACGGAAGGACTTCGCGACGTGTACCGTCATCATTATCGCTCATAGGATGCCCACCCTCATGAAGTGACAGGATCTTGGTAGTAGATGCAGGTTGGTGTAGCATTGAGTTCTCCTTCTTGCTCCTTCATATGAACATTTTTATTTACCGAAAAAAATCTTAACACTTTTGTTTGCCATAATAACGCAGTAATTGTTCTCGTTTGTACGTGCAGGAATCGCAAAGGAGTTCAACAAGCCGTCCAACTTGATAGAACGTACATCTCTCTTTGGTGCATTGATTCAAGAGTACGCCAACTGGTCCGGCGATCTATAGGCACAAATTCATTTTTTTGGGGTGTTTCGTATCTCTTTCAATAGAAGGAAAAGAAGTGGCATGCATGACCGTCGAAAGAATTGTTAATATAGTTGGAGGGGAGTTCGAATGCCACGAGGAGCACTGTAACACTTCTTTTGCCTGGAAGGAGATGTTTACATTTAAAAAGAAGGATCAATTTTGTATTCCTTTGATAAGGGGAAGGATGAGTTTGTCTTCCACAAGGAGCAAAGAATTAAGGATCATTTTTTTTCTTATTTTTGTTTATAATAAGCAATCCAATATTTTTTTATTGATTTTGAGACAACTCAGATACAATACAGTATGTGAAGCTACCATGTTTCATTAATTTTCGACGGAAACAAGAGCAAAATTGTTCACTCAATTTATAAAATATTTTTTCTTCAATCATCATCACAAATAAACTGGTCATTAAAATATTTCTCCAAGATATGACAAACTTAAGAAAAAGAATGAATACATGCATGACAAAGTTATTGCATAAACATTTTAAAATTTAGGCTTGTAATTAAACATTAGATTAAGATTCAATAACATTTTTGTTTATCAAAATGTTGCGACGATATGATTTTTTAGATACACTCTCGAGATCAGTTTGATCAGCTGTGGCAATCCCTGCAGACCCCCAAATTCTTCATAACCCGGATATGGGCGCCACGTCTCGCGTTGAGCAGACCGAGAGCTATCGTCATATTGTGTCTGGCCACCAGAGGTGCCTGCGTTGAGTCCAGGCTCATACCCACACAATGCAAGCTTTTCCTCCACCTCCTGAAGCTTCTTCAGACTGCAAATGAGATGTATCATCGATAATGAACTGATGAAATGATCCTTCAATCTCCAATCGAACTAAAACCAAGCTTTCTATGCACTCCCTCAAACCTCATTAGTTTGAAGACGACGACACGACATCATTCCATTTGTTGGCCGATGTGTAAACTCGGGAGAGGAGCATATAAACATAACTCAATGATTCACATTTATCCAGCGCACTTGGTAACGGATTCACTGACTTCTACCCGAACATTCTGCTTGCAGCAAGCATCGAGGAGGCTCCTCCAAATAACGACGTCGGGTCTGCAAAGGCATGTCGGACACCAAATCCAGCGCTTAATTCAAGTGCCCTGAGCGAATGGGGCAGCAGCGGCGGCAGCCACAGCGGAGGAGAGAGTCGACAGCAGCAGAAGCTGCGGCGGCGGCAGCGGAGGCGGAGGCAATAGTGGAGGACGGGCGCGAGCGATGAGGACAGTGACGACAACAGCAACGACAAATGGGAAACAACGACAGCGAGGAGGAGAGCAACGACAGAAACGGCGAAGGGGCCAGCAACGACAGTGAGAAGCGAGGAGGAGAGTAGTGGCAGCAGCAACATCGAATAGACCCCCGACGGATGAGAGTGACGGCAGCAGCGGTGAATGGGGCCACGGCGAAGGAGCGGCGACAACAACAACTTGGGTCGCGACGAAGGAGCGGCGACGGCAGCAGCGGAGGACGACAACAGGCAACGACAGCGGCAACAACGGCTGAGAGGAGAAAGAAAAAAAAAAGGGTAGAGAGAAAGGGGGAAGAGAAGGGAAAAATAGGGTTTGACGCACTAGTTGACCGTGCTTGAACCGCTGCTGCAATTTTTGAACCGTACTTGAATCAACTCTTGAACCGCGTCTTTTTTCCCATCCGTCGATGATAGATCTAACGGTCGTTAATAACTGGTAGTAAGTTTCGATCAGGTAGCATTTACATTAAATCCATTTAAATATGGTTTTACAGTGTATATATATATATATATATATANTGGTAGCTGCATCCAGAGGCGCACCCACCTAAACCGTGGAGGGGGGGAGGGGGGAAGGCACGGCCCCCCAACTTTTCGGTGTATTAAATATATATATACATATATACTAGTAGTTGAATAATAAAATTATGTAGTAGCTTAAGTATTTAGGTTATAATCTTCATTCAACAATTAATTTTTAATTACTTCAGTTATCAAACAATTTCCTTAAAACAAAAAATATTCTTGTTTTGTTATAATGCTGAATTTTAATACAAAAAATTCACCCCATCATAGGGAATTTTAACTTGGGTTTGGCATTTTATTTATAGAGAGAAAAAGATAACATGGAATCGAATTTTCAGTTATTAAATTTTAAAAAAGGTTTTTTCTCTAACATCTTTTCTATTATAATCTTTTCCCACATTTAATTTTAAATTTATAAATTTTTAGCCCCGAACTCCTTTAAATTCCTCCAAAATTCTGTTACTTAATCCTTTAGTAATTATAAAATATTATTTTATCCTTACTCCCTTATAGAATAAACTATTTTAAAAAAATTAAAAGAAACGAAGTAAGGGTACAAATAATATTAATATTTTTTTATTTATTATGTAAAATTTTAACATTAAAAAATAATTAATAAAATTAAATTTGACTAAAGAAATAAACTTGGATAAGTTTGGAGATAAAATTTATAGTTTAGGATCAAATATAAAAGAAGTTATAGTCCAGAAGTGTTGGTAAAAGTAATTGTATTTTAAATATACATGCGAATAATTATGTAAAAACTAAGAATAAAAAAAGAGTACAAATCAAAATGGAATCTTCATTCAACAGCTAATTATTAATTAGTTCATTTATCAGACAGTTCTTTGAAACAAAAATATTGTAATTTATTTATTTAGTTAAAATGCTGAACAGTAATTAAATGTCATTTTCGGACACTAATTACATCCTTTCGTATACATCCTTTCGTATAACCAAACGCTTGTGACTAGGACGCGTCTCCGTCTCCCTCCCTCGCGCCCTCAGACATATGAACGAACACCTCTCCTGCGAACTCCCCTCCATTACATGAAGAAGAAAACCCTCTTCTCCATTCTCCAACTCTCCTCCGCCCCATCTCTCAACTCCTCCTCGGCTCTCCTCCCTCTTGTCTCCTTCGGAGACGTCTCTTCCGCCTTCTCGTCGGCCGCGCTTTCCGACTCCGTCGAGCCCGTGGCACCGCAGGACGGCCGTCCTCGTTTCCCGGCCATCATCCAAGATAAGGACCTTCTCCTGAAAAGCCGTACCGGGCAATCCAATGGCTTGCACGTTCTTGATCTCATCGACGCCGGCGCTCTCGATCCGTCTGCCGCCCTCTACTCCTCCCTCATCAAGAAGTGCACCCAATTCAAGAAGCTGAGGGAAGCGAGGTTAGTTCACTCGCACCTCTCAGGTTCGGAGTTCAGATCCGATGTCTTCCTGCAGAACTCCGTCGTCAACATGTACTGCAAATGCGGAGGCTTGGAGGACGCGCGGAAGGCTTTTGATGAAATGCCCGAGAAGGATATGGTCTCTTGGACAGCCCTCATCACGGGCTACGCACAGAATGATAGGCCGAACGGTGCACTCGAGATGTTTCCGAGGATGCTCCGGCTAGGACTGGTGCCGAACGAATTCACCTTCGCTAGCCTCTTGAAGGCTTGCGGAGCAGTTGCTGGAGAGGGTCAAGGGGAGCAGTTTCATGCGTTGTGTGTGAAGTACGGTTGTAGCTCGGATGTCTATGTAGGAAGTGCTGTTTTGGATATGTATGCACGGAGTGGGAAGATGAATGAGGCTTGCTTGGTGTTCGATAGATTGCATTTGAAAAACGAGGTCTCATGGAATGCATTGATTGCTGCATACTCGAGGATGGAAGATGGGGAAATGACAATCAGGAAGTTCATGGAGATGCAGCGGAGTGGGTTTGAAGCTACCCAGTTCACTTACTCCAGTGTGTTTAGTGCTTGCGCCAGTGTCGGGGCCCTGGAGAAAGGGAAATGGGTGCATGCTCATTTGATAAAATCCAGGCAAAAAATTACTGCTTTTGTAGGTAATACTCTTATTGATATGTATGCTAAAGCAGGAAGCATTGATGATGCGAGGAAGGCTTTTGACCTCATGGACAAGAAAGATGTTGTCTCCTGGAATTCTATGCTTACTGGGTATGCACAACATGGCTTTGCCAGGGAAACAGTTTATCGATTCGAGGAGATGCGTAAGCACGGAGTCCAGCCAAATCAGATCAGTTTCCTGTGTGTTCTTACTGCTTGTAGTCATGGAGGGTTGTTGAAGGAAGGACAGTATTACTTTGAGATGATGAAGAAGTATAATTTGGAGCCGGAGGTGGAGCATTATGTGACACAAGTAGATCTTCTTGGTCGTGCTGGTTTGCTTGATAGAGCACAAAACTTTATCAATGAAATGCCTATTCAGCCAACTGCTGCGGTTTGGGGAGCGCTTCTAGGGGCTTGTAGGATGCATAAGAATGCAGAACTAGGAAGAATGGCTGCAGACCGTATCTTCGAACTTGATCCATTTGATGCTGGTCCACGTGTGTTGCTCTTTAACATCTACGCGTCTTCTGGTAGATGGGATGATGCAGCTAGAGTGAGGAAAATGATGAAAATCGGTGGGGTAAAGAAGAAACCTGCCTGTAGTTGGGTCGAAATGGGGAACTCAGTCCACATGTTTGTAGCAGATGATGAGTCACACCCACAGATCAAGGAAATTCATAAAATGTGGGAGATGATTGATGGAAAGATCAAAGAATCTGGGTACATGCCAGATACAAATTATGTACTTTTGCATGTTGAAGAGAATGAAAGAGTGTCGAAGTTGCAGTACCACAGTGAGAAACTTGCCCTTGCATTTGCTCTTCTAAACATGCCCCAGGGAGCACCCATCCGCATCATGAAAAACATCAGGATGTGTGGTGATTGTCATTCTGCTATTAAGCATGTTTCTAAGGTAATGGAGAGGGAGATTATTGTCAGAGACACAAATCGCTTCCATCATTTCAGTGGAGGTTCTTGTTCATGCAGTGATTACTGGTGATAAGCTTCAGTTTGATCAGAAGTTCAAATTGTTAACAAACTAATAATTAGACCCATTGAAGCATCGCGATCAAACAATTTGATAATTGACACAACAACTTCATTAGCTCATCATTGGTTAAGCAAGTGCAGATATCAGATTTTGAGTTCTGAGCTCTCTAGTAGCTTGCTTCTGTGAGCAATTAGTAAAAGCAGTCATTGATTATTTTTATGAACTCACCATGATGGATGGTTTACTTGAAAATATAAAAGTTAGCTGTTGCATCTGTGAAGCCTGAAGCATGCATGTCTGCTTAGCTTATTCAAATTATGTGATTCGGTAAGTTTTTTCCTTCTTCATCTAAAAAGAAAATGTTTCCCTTCTTTTTTATTTTTTTGTTAGTTTGCATGCTGAAGGTTTTCTTCATGAACTTTTTCAGTTTGCAAAGTGCGTGTCATTTGATTTTCGTGCAGAAAATTAATTGTCGCAGATAAATTATCTGACAGATTGATAGCCTAGCATCATTAATTGACATAACCATGAATTCTTGCACGTTAAGAATAATGACTGTTCCTATTTAATTAAGGAATGAAATGCGACTTAAGGTGTTATTATATTTTCTTCGTCTATAATCCTTCTTAAAAAGGTTTTATCACCTCCAACTCAGATTTTTTAACACTTGATTTTGGGCATTGTTCTCTTTTCTTGTGGTTTAGAGGTGCTGGAGAATTTGGGCACTCCTTTACAGGCAAGCATCACCAAGGATAAAAGAATGAGAAACTTGTCTCTTATTATAGTTCAAACATAGACTGCCCTCACTTGCCAGCTAAGCATCGTATTACTTTTACATCTGTTATTTGTCATAGCAGGTCACCAAATTACTTCGTTTGCATTCATGACAGAACCATTAACCGGAAGATGTGCTTGGCCGGCAAGGCTCCTCCAGGGGCTCCATATTTCTCTGGGCTTCTCTGTTACCATTTACATTGTTAACTTTGTCTCAATTTCAAATTGATTTCTCCATTTCGTTTTATAATAAATTCATCCACGAACTTATATTTTATAACAAATTTTTGCCACGTGAACATATTATTTTTTCTAAAAATAAATAAATATAATATTATATTTAAAAAGAAAAAACAATCGACCTCCTTCTCTCATCCCCCACCTCTGTCGTCAGAGAGAGAGGTAGGGAGAAGGGCAGCAACCCCCTCCACCTCCGCTGCCCACTTCCACCTTCACTTCTCTCTTCTGGGAAAGGTGGAGGCGGAAGGGGGCAGCGGCCTCACCCCTGGCCTTCGGAATATTTTGTTGTAAAAGATAAGCTGGATTGCGAGATTGTTACGTTGGGAAATTAATATGGAATTTAGAGATTAACAACAAAAAATATTTCACACTAAACTTGCGGTGTTGTCTGATCCTATCTATTCAGTTTAAAGGAAACAAATTAAATATGTTAGGGAATAACTAATTCTCAGTTTGTTTAATTTTTAAATTATTTTTCATCTCTTTGAATTTGTGACTACTTTGCAATTTTCTATTAGTGAATCATGTGCTAAATTTGTAAATGTACACAACAACACAACACAAGTTTTCAGTGTCATACATAGACACAGAAGGAAACAATTGTAATGTAGGCAAACTCGTCATGTATTGTTTGATTGTCATGATATTACTCGGTCCATGAGTTACAAATCATTTTGTATAATCAGTTCATGACCTTTATTATTCGAGGAAACTGCAACATACTTTTTTTATTATTACAAACCAGGCCTAGGCCTACAACAAAATAAATATAATATTAACGTTCTGAGGTAACTCCCAAATATCGGGTGCTCAAAGCTCAAGTCCTAACTGCTACACTGGTTTGCAAACTGCATAACCTTTGTTTTTTTTGCTTCCGGAGCAGTGCACAACTTTTCTATTCCATAACACCACTTCAGTTCTTCGATGATAGAAGGTGGAAGCTGAAAGGAACAGAAGATCTTCCTGCACACAACTCCCCTAAATATTCTATAATATTCTGATCAACAGCGACAGGGTTTCATTGCCTGATACCAACGAACAATTGTTTCTATTCTACGTCTGCAAGGTTATTTCCCAGATATAAGACTCTTGCTGTGGGACTGGCAAAACGAATGATACCAGGAAGCACCTCTCATCGTATGTGAATTCTACTTCCTCTAAGTTGATCGTTATTCTCTTTGGAACAACAGATGCATAAGCACCAAAGATGCCGCAACCACAGACCTTGAGATCTATCTTTCCAGCCGATCCGGGTTCATAGTTCAGCTCTTTGATGGCTCCACCAGAATTAAACATATTAATCAGTCCAATTGGAGCAAATGTGGCACCATTAGATAGCTCCTTGACAGCAGCAATGGTGAAAACTTCATATTCCCGGGGTTTCAGAGTAACAGGCAAAGACGCATTCTTTGGTAGATAAGTAATCTCTCCTGCAGAAATACCAGATGCAAATTTAGCAGAAGAATCTACAGTAAGTTACTGTATGTATCCTTGAATCTGCAAAGCCTACCTCCGACATGCGCATAAATTATGGCATCACCATCCCAGTTATCATGTGCAACCCTTGAAATATAGTCTACATCCTTGGCACGTACAATGCCTGTAATAGTGCCAGGATGCTCATCATGGATTAAGTTCTTCTTTGCAACTTTGCACCAGCCCGCACCCTGACAATTGAACACACCAATGACTCCAGTGTGGTCATTCAAATTCCAAATCTTTAAAAGGCTGCAGTGTCAACAAAAGACGATTTTCGTTAGCAGACATTTGATCAGGAAATTGCGGAAAATGGTCTAACTTATTGTCAGATGCTCACGTTTTTCCGTCTCTCGAAGGATCTGAGAACAAGCAATCTCTTGTGGGTCTCCCTGGAAGCTTAGCCCTCAAGATTGATCCATCTGGAAGCACCAGCTTCTTCAACAGGTTGAAATCATGATTCCCAGGCTTGTCACTGCATCAAGAAGGCAAAAATAAGATGATTCTAATATTGATACTCACTGTTAGGAACAGCATAGCCAATTACCACATTTACCTAACATAAATGGCACAACCTCCCACGGCACGAGCTGCTCCATGGTATCCAGCCATAGGATGAACACTCTGCAAGAAAGCAGCAATGCAAAGGTTGCAGTAAATGCTAATATTGGTAGCCATGCACAGATAACAGAAGAATATTTCTTACGTGGAACATATCCCAATCAGGCTGCATGAATTCTCCGAGAAAAACAGTGTTGTATGCAACAGATGCAATATGGATTGTGTGAGATGCTGGATCTCTTGGCCAGAAGTCATCCGACACCCTCACCACTGCTGATTTCGTAGAGCTGTAACCAGATTGGAGAAGGTCATGCATGTTATATTTGACTAGATTAGCTTGTCTAATATTATGAGAACTAGTGCAACAAAGCCATTTCACCTGTACAAGCTGTCTGTGTTATGGCTCATGCAAGATATAATTCCATTATCAGGGAAGTTTCTAGAAATTGAATCCTCTAAAGCTTGATGGTATTTTCTGGCAAGGTTTACTCGACCACCATGGCCTGCCCCCAGCGTTTCAAGAATGTTCTGCACATCTACCTTCACACCATCTATGCCTGCAGCAGCAAGGTATGAGTGGAGTTCATTGTAGAAGTAAAATACCTTCTCTGGATTTACGAGGCCAAGGCCATTTTTTGTGATATTGTTCAAACAATCACAATGTTCATTTGATTGAACCCCCAGAGATGAAACAGGAAACTGCATCTTAGAGTCATAATGTTCCATTCCACTGGCACCGGGCCTTACTCCACCCCAGTATCCAGTTATCGCGTGCCATACATAGACATATCTAAGATTCAAAAAAGAAAAAAATCAACCAAATTTGCTTTTGTGTGTAAACAATTAAATCAAATTAGTTAGTAAAAAGATATGGAAGTAGTAGAAAATGTCCTACTTCAGACTGTGCTTTTCCTTCATTTCTGTGACAATGTGAGCAAGGCCATTGGCTGGATCTTCATCTCGGTGTCCTTCTTTCCCATTTTTCTGGAACTTATGGTTTTCTTTGATATGAATCAGCCTGTTTGCAAAGCTGAAAGAAGAACATAGAGACTTAATTCTCTGCCATGTCATCACAGGTCAGGATAACCTGCACATCATGATTATTAAGAAATCAAGGTAGGTTTAGCGTCTTGTAGAGTACCCACTTTGCTGAATTATCTGCTTCAGATGCTATACCATTGATGTCCATACTCACTGATTGCCAGCCATCATCAATGATGACAAATTTTGCAGGAATTCCACCCTTCTCTAGGCTGAAAATGAGAATAAATCAGATGAACTAATTAGATGACATGCAAGGGCTCTAAAGGAGCATAACATGAGGGATTAGCACCTTGCTAAACCTTGTCGTACCCCCTCAGCACTCACATTAGTATAGAATGCGTCCCATGTGCACCATCCGAACCAATTTAACATATCTGGCATCTGACAAAGGAAGCTATCCAGTTTACCATTCAAGAGCTGTAACATAAACCAATACTTGAACAGACTAGAGAGAAGTGTACCTTCTTCCTCTCTCGATGACAAAATGTCTGTAAATGCTTCTCAACAGTCCTAATGAATAATCAAGATGTCAGAGTTCCGTTGATGTATGGAGATGAATTCCAATGAAGGTAACTGTGAATTTCTATTTAATATTAACATCATAAATACCATTATTCATGTTCTTTAGCACCTTCGCCATTTATTAGAATTGGGAAAAAATCCAGCCAATAGTTTTCCACGCTCAAACTTGTATTTAGAAAAAATCATATTTCATATTATATATATGTAATTAGTATGAAAAAGAAGCTTAATGAGAATATTTATATAATTTCCGTAACTTCTTCAATGGACAATTCTTTTCAAATCAGATATCGACTTGGATGCATAAAGGGTATAGACTTCACAAAAGTAACAGTCAGAAGTTGGTTTTGGTATCAGAGTGCAGAGACTACAGCCCTGTAGAAATCTGGACGAAGATATTGAAGAAAACTTGTAATTTTGCCAGATAAATTTAAGAATACATAGAAAAAGAAGCAACTTAAGACTTACTTCACTGCATTGGTAACAACCTCATAAGGGTGTGACCCAGTAGCCACAAAAACTAGATGAGTTCCCTTGAAATTTTCAACAGCAGGATCGCCTGCAAATTTCAGAAAGAGGATTCTCTTGAATGAACAAACAATTCAAGATATTGGAGCTCACTGTAATCATACAGATTTGTCCTTGATCTGCAGCTAGAGTATTGAGATTCATACCACTTTCCAAACAGATTTCTAGTTCATCATCGGCATTCCCCTGCAGCACAGCTCTGAAAGCGCCTTCAAGGATCGGCAAGAAGACAGTGTAGACCGCAGATTGCTCTTCACTCTCCTCACCAAAATGGGAACCATCGGTGCCTTCAACAATCAAGAACTGTGTCTCGAATGGGATGTCTCGGCCGAAGGTGCCCATTCTCTGTGTCATCCACCATGGCTTGAACCGGAAAGTGCACATAAATCTCAAGTCCCTGTAACAAAAAGAACAACATGCTAAGCACCTATTGAATCGCACTTCTTAGTTCTCACATTGCATCGCACATCTTAGTTCTCACACTCAAGTGCAACTATTGGTTGGGATCACTGATAATACAACCCAAACACATGAAAAATCAACAGAAAGAAATCATTTTTGCTCTCAAAAAATCTACACGACTCCATGTGTACAATCAAGTTACAGAAAGAAGCTCCCTTTATTTGATTTGTCTGAAACACTCAAGAAAAATCTTCAAAAACAAGGAAATGAGACAGTTTGATGAATTATTTTCTGCAAACAAATGAAAGAAAAGGCATTTCAGACATGTAAAGAAACGATTTTTAGATCAAACTAGTAAAAATGACGACATTAAAAACCAAGATCCGATCTGAGAAAAAGAGGGAAACAGTGCTTACCGAAGTTTTCCGATGGGGAACACGTTTCGACTACCGCCGCGCTCCGACCGGACGCCGACGAACGCTCCGTTCATCAACCCGCTCCCGGACGCCGGCGTCAGTACAACGTTGTCCCGGACTTCAGTCAGAATCTTCGTCCCCAGTGCCACCAGATTCCCATCTGACAAGTTGATCCCCGCTCCCACCGTCATCTTCGAACCCAAAAAAAACCCTGAAAACGCCGAAAAATAACCCAAGAATCCGATGTCTGAGCAGAACTCAAGTTACACACTGTTTAAGCTCAAAGACGCACCAACTGATTAAAAGAAAAGGTGGTAAAATTATGAAAAATGACATAGAAATCAGGAAAGAAAGAATGCCAAGAGAGGATTTAACCCAAACAACGATCGAGGAGTTGTTTTTATTTATACAGTGTTCAGATCGTCTCGCTTCGTTCTCTCACCTCTGCAACTTTTTTTTTCGGTTTAAAAATGTCGCCTTTGCGATCGCATCGGAGGTGTCGTGGTGTGGGTGGGGGGAATTTGGCGGGAACGAATGGTTGGAGCACTGATGCCATTTGTCGCACTCCAATTGGCAGATTACGGCCAACCGGTCCGAAGCGCCTCGCAGCTGATCCTTGCCCTTGGACAGCTCGAGTCGACGTGGCAGTCATTGTTGCCACGTCAGATCCGACTCACCTCAATGGTACAACGGAGCAGCTGTCAGCGTCGGTCTTCGTTGCATATTTAAGACAATAACTTAATTGGATGTGACATTAGAATTTTAGAGGATAGAAAAAGAATGAAAATAGTTAGTTAAAATATGAATTCTAATTTGACAAATGAACAAAAATAGATCCATATTAAATCGTCATGTAATAGCATTTATCGATTTTTTGTTTCCATGTTAAAATATATGCAAATTAATTAAGATACGTTATGGATTAAGATTACTTTGTCACCTTGTTTCTATCTTACCCTTTATAAAATATCTTGAAATAATAAGATTCAAAGTATCACATATACACTTATTTTTTAGTTAAAATTTAAAATTTATTAATGTTTATTAACATCTGATTAGTTCGACGTTCGGATGAGTGCGATGATACTTGACACTCATTTGTACGAACCATGGATTGAGGGAGATATTTATTTGTGAAATAAATATGCATGTGCTTAAGAGAAAGATAATCCTGTAATTATATTTTTGGTCATAATATAGTTATGTATGATCAGTAGATCACAAAGTGCACGGTTGAGTGCATATATATATTTATCTCATAATTAACTTAATTTATTGACTTACCACCGAGTCACGTAATCCATTTTTTAATTTATCATGGTAATTAACAATATACATTTTTGCCACCATGAACAGGATGTCCACAAGAAATTATTCTTTACCATATTCTAATGCATGATATGATTCGTATAATAAAAGCTGCCTTTTGGTTTTTCCACTTAATTAATCAATTGCAGTGTATGTATTGTTAAACTTTCTTTAGGAGGCCGACGTTTTACATCTTTTACCATTTCATCCGATCACTTATTACTACTTGATCAATAATTTCCTATTCGTGGATCCAACTCCACACGAATTGGCTGGATAACTTGAAGGAGTAATTCCTTTAAAATCTATTTTAGGAGCATAATTTGTGTAACACACTCAAACTCATATTCTGCCACGTCGATACAATCTTTGACCAAAACTTTGACAATATTGATTGGTCAAATAAAAATAAAAACTATTTACGGAAGATTTTACTAATTCAAATGAAAAAAATCCAACAATAAGTGCGGAAGACTTAAATAAATCTGACATAGTCTAGACCCAACATAAAATAACTACTATGCTATAGTCTGAGAGCTTATTACAACTCAAGAAGAGAAAAAATAAGAATAAAACTCAATACTCCAACATGTGCAACTAGAACATCATCACCAGAAAGTCCATAATCATCAGCACCATCATCCACTGCAGAACTAGTTACCTGGAGGATCAATGCAGGAAAAATAGTATTCCATGAGCAATTACGCCCAGTGTGTAAGGCACAAGTAGATAAAAATTCAATAATAAATAATATGGAATGATATCAATAATATTCTCCAAAGGGTTTCCAAAGATAAGGATAATGATAAGAGTTGGAGCAATCCGATATAATAATATATATCAGCAATGAGATAGATTTAAAAATAAGTTGAGAATAAATGAGAATATATAAGAAGTTGAATCATGAAGATCAATAGTACTATTTTCACATCCGATTCGATAAGACTATCTTCCTGTACAATCCGATAATTGCAATCCGATAAGACTTCC
>LTAE01009244.1:0-18962 GCA_001647135.1 Pontederia paniculata
AATTAGAATAGATAGTAAAAAAATAGAATAATACAACATTATTGCAAGTTGTATATTAATATTAGTTTGTCAAATAAAATTTTCTTTACTATTTCATTTTCTATACCATAATTCTTAGATAAATAGATAATATGATGAACAAATATATTATAAGAAATAATTAATATAGTTAAATTTTTTGAGTTTGTGTGATTTATGAATTTTAATTTATTATTTTGATCTATTTTTAAAAAATAATATATTTGATATTATTAAATTAATATTATATCTAAACTCTACGTATTTACCTATCGAATTTACGATACGAATCTACCCCTCTAAAACGAATTTAGGTAGAAACTCGAACTTGACAACCTTGGTTTAGACTAAAGAATTAAAAATAAATTATGTACTATTGGATATTTGAGTCTTTCATCGGAAACTAAGTAATTAATGCTTTCACTAATCAGTTGACTTTTTTTTCCTCAAAATACCTATGCATAATAATAATACGTATTATCTAGAAGGTTAGACACTAACTTCTACAAAAATGGGACTAACATGTACGTAAATACATTTGTTGTTTGATGGTTAAATAATAAAATGTTTGGTTTTCCCATGATCAGTAATTATATATTCTTTAGCGCTTAGTTCACTACTGTATCAATGAACCAAGCAGCGTTCTAGAAGAAAATGCACAAGACAAATATTTTAAAAAAAATCGATTATGGAGGTCCATATAAAAATAAAAGAGTATATAAATTTTATTGATGAAATTCAAATTCGAAACTTCTTGATACTCAAATTGAGAAATGAGATACTATATTCATAATCTAAAATAAAGTAGTTTATTAATTTTATTGGCTAGCCAATTAAAATTTTCAAGGTCAAATCTCAAATTTTAAATTAAATTAACTAAAAAGTATTAATCTAGATAGCTTGATATTCACACATATAAAAAGTACAATTTTTTACATATACAAAAGAAAATTCAATTCAAAACCTTACTTCAACCAAGTATTATTTACCATCTGAATTAATCTGAAAGAATAATAACCTTTTCATTTACGGAAGGAGGAACAAAATTCATCTTCCCTTTTTCTCTGTCATCAACAAATTCGTGCTTCTTCGGATTCCGCGGCTGTTAGGTACGAGCAATGAATATAAAACAATTTATAGCTGATATCTTTTCCCTAAATATGCATATCCTTCACCCCTCCTGAATCCAGTTTAAGACCAAAAATCTTAAACTTCTTCATATAAAAAATGTATTTTTTTTGCTATTTTTCAAAAGCTAGTTTTAAATAATTTATATTATTTTGAATTAGACATATAATTGTAATAGTAGTTTATTTTATTTTAACTCTGATCTGTCTCTTCTTCTTTCAAAATGAACTTGTCAAAACTAATTTAATCATAATACTGCTCTTTTAACATAAATTTAATATTCTACATAAAAAAAGTATAAACTTAATGGATTTAATGGGGGTCCCCTACTTAAGTAGGGAACATCCTGTGTCCTCTTTTCCCATCCATTCGATCTAAGATCCATGACTTAGTAAAAAGGCGCGTGAACCAACCATTAAACCCACCTGGTTCACGCTAAAAAAATAAAGTACCTGGTTCACGCTAACAAAACCAAAGTTATCTTACGCTCCATCGCTACTCCTCTTCTCTCTCCTCGCCATTTCTCCCATCACGATTTAGGGCATCCTCTCCTGGCGGCTTCTCCCATGGCGATTTAGGGCATGCTTCCCCTTCCCCACCTCGTCGTTCACTGATCGTTGCTCGTCGTCTCACCGTTCGCTGATTGCTCGCTGCCTCGCCATTCGTCGTTCACTGCTCGCCGCCTCCTTGCCTCGTCGTTCGCTGCTCGCCGCCTCGCCGTTGTCCACTTGTTCGCCGCTGCCATGATGCTGCCGCAGGCGCGTCTACCCCGCTCCCCCCGTGCGCCGCTGCCCCCTGCTCCACCGCTGCTTCCACGTGCGCCGCATCTCCGCCGACGTGGCAACGTGCGCTGCTGCTGCCCCGTGCGCCGCTGCTGCAATGTGCGCTGGTGCTGCCCCGTGCGCCGTTGCTGCCCTGTGCGCCGCTGCTGCCCCGTGCGCTGCTGCCTCGCCCCCGTGCGACGCTTCTGCCTCACCCCGTGCGATGCTGCTGCCCCATGCGCCGCTGCCCCGTGCATCGCTGCTCCGCCGCCACTGCACCCTCGAGAGATGAGGCCCAGCAGCCGTGGCACTGCAAGTGGCGTGCGTCGCTGCTCCGCTGCTGCCTCATGCGCCGCCGCTCTGCCTCCGCTGCCTTGTGCATCGCTGCTCCGCCGCCGCTGCACCCTCAAAAGATGAGGCGCAACAGCCATGGCACTGCAGGTGGCGTGCGTTGCTGCTCCGCTACTGCCTCATGCGCCGCCGCACCGTGCGCCCTCCTGCCTCGCCCCAAGCACCCTCGAGAGACGAGACCCAGCAGTCTTAGTACTGCAGGTGGCATTGAGGAGGAGGAAAGCATAGGGGAAGCCATTAGGTTGTTGTTCTCCTGATATCGCCGCCCTCTTGTGCATCGGATTGTAGATGCGGACCGAGGTCTTGGGGGATTTCTGATCACCAGGGGAGGACGGCGGCGACCCTGATCATCTGGTTGCAGAGGGTGGCGCTGAGCTCCTCGACCTGTTCGAATGATCGCTCCAGGTGGGTGAAAGCACCGCAAGAGATGTAGAGGGAAAGCAACTTGGTGATGAGGAAGTTCTTGCGGAAGAAGCCGTTTGAGCACCGGTTGAGCGTGCAGCTGGGCGAGTTGCCGTGGCTCTCCTTGCAGCGTTGAAGCATCAGGAACAAATGATGCTGCAGATCCCTCGACAACGACGAAGAACAAGAACAAGCACAAGTTTGTTGCTTGGCCATGTCGTGTTTGCATGGCATTTGCGAAGCCAGTTGATCACAATGCCAAAGTCGAATGTTTGCTCGCCAGGTGTTTTATTGGTCCGAGGTTTAAATTCTTAGTAAGTGCCAAAATTAACCAACGAAAAAATGAAATCACATAGGCCCAAACTATTTTGTATGCCACTTCCTACAACTTTCTGCAGAATTGTTGTATGTAATGTTTCATAATTAATGGAGATTGGCTTCTGCTACAAACTGAAACGAACTAACACAGAAAGGAACAACTAAATGGAAGGCATGGCTTTGTGGAAGCAGCTCTCTTGATTTTAGACTGACATTATCAGATCATCCGTATACTATTAGGTTGAATTGACAATTGCATGTTGAATTGGAAGCGTGAGGCTGAACATCCAATTGGAAGCAGATTTATTATTTTCTTTAATTTATTATTTATATAAAAGCTTATATTATTTTCTCTAAAGTTTAATTTATCATTTATATAAACAGAAATTCATTGAAAAAACAATTGGTTCACATGCACCTGGGGATCCTAGTATTTATATCCAAGGACTAATCTGCGCCAACTCCTTAATTTGTCCTCGTATGATATTTATATAATTTCTTGTGTACCCATCCACATCTTCTCTTGTAAATAGGTAGGTTATGTGATATGAGAATAACATTGATGGTATAACATGGGTTGCTTCATGCTGTGGGGATGCAAAATGATAAAATCTGAATAGGGGAATGTATACAAATTGCTTTGTATCCAAGATATATATTCTAGTTATGGTCTTGCAGTGACAGAATTTTTTTAATTTGTACAAGTAGCACCCGAGCATGAGATGGAGGACAACACAAAAGCATTAGCTGCAAATAGATACATATCTTCTAACAAAAATTCTACATCGACTGGGGGACTTGAAGCTAATAAAATTCTGCATCAATAAAAATCTGCAAATAGATACATATGTGTTCTAACAAAAACTTTACCATGACTGGGGGACTTGAAGCTAAAAAAAATAGATACATATATGTCTTTGAAAAATAGATTGGGGGACTTTGAAGCTAACAAAAGTAGATACAATATAATTTCCTCTCCAAATTGAATCATGTTTTTCGCTTCAAATTGCTCAAAACATCGTAACACCAAATGCTGATATAGAATTTGTTTTCAACTTGACACCCAATGCGTTGACAGTCCTAAACACCAAACACAAAGATAAAGAAAAAGTTACATAAAAGAGAATATATATCAAACATGGCACAAACAAAAATGAGACTAAAATAAGTACATGGAACAAGAAAACATAATCAAACATGATTCCTCTTTTTGAAAGATTATCAAACATGGCACAAAATCAAACATGGCACGAAATCTCCGGTCATCCATGTTGCAAAAGAAAGATAATACAGAAAAGAATATTAACAATGGCAGTGAAGGTGATACAAAATATAGTTGAGAATTATTAAAACATAACATGTTACAAAGAAGACAAGCATGGAGAATGTCTTTACTGCAACAAAGTCAATCAATTAGGGCTGAGAATTAAAAATAGGATGGCAAAAATAGTTTTGTTTAGCTTATAAAAACAACGTCAACAACCTAAGAATTAGAAAGATTAATTCATATAGAATCCCTCAACATTCCACAATAGTGATATCAATAATTAACTCCAAACATTTCAACAAAGAAGTTCTGTAATTTTTCTTCCTAAAACACCAAAATGGTGTTCATCATGGAGGGATATAGATTTTTCAATAAATTTATATCCCTGTTACATTTTCCTCCTCTTATATCTACATTAAATGTAGGATTATCATGGAGGGATATAAATTTTGCATGTGGCCTATTTATAAATGGCAAAAAAAATTGCTAGATTAATCCATCACAATGCAATTAGATCTACATTAAACCTTTTTGTCTGTGGCCTAATCCACAGCCATGCAATTAACAATTAATCTAAGTAAATTTTGCCTGAACGTGTTTATCCTAAATCAACCATATTTCTTCCACGTTCACAAATCAAAACAACACTATGCAACTATGAAACCAAAACACTATGCAACAAATCAAAGAAACATCGAAACAAAAAAATTACCGAAAAGGAGCACGGGGCGAGGCAGCAGTGGTGCACGGGGCAAAAGCGCAGGGGCGAGGCAGCAGCGCACGGTGCAGCGGCGGCGGAGCAGTGACGCATTGGGCGAGGCAGCGGCGCACGGGGCAGCGGCGGCGCACAGGGCAGCAGCGGCGGAGCAGGGGTAGCGGCACACGGGGGCAGCGGCGCACTAGGGGAGCAGGGCAGATGCGCCCACGGCAGCGGCGAACAAGGGGACGGCGGCGAGGCGGCGAGCAGCGAACAGCGAGGCAACGAGGCACCGAGCAGCAATCAGCGAATGGCGAGCAGCAAACGACGAATAGCGAGGCGGCGAGCAATCAGTGAACGACAAGACGACGAGCAACGATCAGCGAACGATGAGGTGGGGAAGGGGAAGCATGCCCTAAATCGCCATGGGAGAAGGCGCCAGGAGAGGATGCCCTAAATCGTGATGGGAGAAATGGCGAGGAGAGAGAAGAGGAGTCGCGATGGAGCGTGAGATAACTTTGGTTTTTTTAACGTGAACCAAGTACTTTATTTTTTTAGCGTGAACCAGATGGGTTTAATGGTGGTTCACGCGCCTTTTAGTGTTCCCTACTTAAGTAAGGGACACGTCCATTAAATCCAAACTTAATATCTAGAAGGTGGCCAACCTTTTATTAATTTAATTCAGGGCGGCTAAACATAAACTGTTATAAACATAGAATGGCGTCACGAGTCAAGACATTTTTTTTAGTTGCCCCTCAAAAAAATAAATAGAAGAAAAGTTGGTTCCTTTGGCTGTCGGTGCCGCCTGCTCTTCTTCTTCTTCTCAGTTCTCTTCCCTGCGTTGCTCATGTCATGGCTTCTTTCTCTGCTCTTCGTTTCTTCCCCTCGCTCGTTCCAAACGTTACCATCTCCACAACCACCCCGTCGTCTCTAACTATCCACAACAGGCCCCTCTTCCGCTCTTTCGCCGTCGTCGGCGCTGACTCCTCTGCGTTCGACCTGCGTGGTTACTGGACTTCGCTGGCGGCCGAGATCGAGTCGGATCTCGCCGCCTCCCTCCCCGTGCGCTACCCGGAGCGCATCCATGAGGCCATGCGCCACCCTGTGCTCTACGCCGGAGGCGCCAAACGCGTCGCACCGGCGATGTGCATCGCCGCTTGCGAGCTCGTAGGCGGCCAACGCTCTGCCGCGCTCCCGGCCGCCTCCGCCCTCGTGATTGCTCACGCCGCGTCCCTCGTCCACGACGACCTCCCTTGCATGGACGCGGAGCCGCTCCGTGGCGGCCGCGCTCCCACGCACGACCTCTACGGCGTCGACATGGCCGTCTTCGCCGGGGACGCCCTCCTCCCGCTCGCCTTCGACCACGTCATCGGCCGGACCCAGTCGCCGTCCCCCGTCCCCCACGCCGCCCTCATCCGCGTCCTGGCCGAGATCGCCCGCGCCGTCGGCTCCACTGGCATGGCCGCGGGGCAGCTCCTGGATCTCTCCGGATCAGCCGCGGGCGCAGAGAGGGACGTGCTGCTGGTGCTAGAGAAGAAGTTCGGCGAGATGGCCGAGTGCTCGGCGGTGTGCGGGGGGATCCTTGGCGGCGTCGGCGACGAGGAGGCCGGGGCGCTGCGGAGGTACGGTCGCGCGGTCGGGGTGCTGTGCCAGCTGGCCGACGACATGGCGTCCAACGTCGGGGCCGGGGAGATGCGGAGCAACACCAGCGTGGTGCGGGCGGTCGGCATGGACCGGGCGCTGGAGCTGGCGGAGGAGCTGCGGTCCAAAGCCAAGAAGGAACTGGAGAGGTTCGAACGGTACGGCGATAGGGTGCTCCCGCTGCACAGCTTCGTGGACTACGCCGTCGAACGGGGTTTCGTAGTGTAGACAGGAACCGTAGCTGCCGATTCACCGTAGTTTTCTGTATCATACTCCCAAGATATCATTATTGAGGTCCATTGGCATCTCCCCTTTGTGAATTTTCTTTGTACCAGATGCAGATCTTTGCGGATGTAGAGTGCAGAGATACAACATTTTAATTAAGCGACTAGTGTAAGACTGTTTTTGTTGTACACCCACGTTTGGTGACATTAAAGTTAAATTGGATTAAAGAAATAATTTCGTTAGCTCTCATTACTTGTGAGGACTGAGGAGATGCATGTTCTCACCACATCTTTGTGCTCCCAAAGCAAACATATTTTGTATATACAGCTTAACAAGTGGCTTTCGAAAAACAAAGATGCATATAGGAGACTTTTGATAATTCTTTAAAATAACTTTTAAGATAATATGTGTAATACTCGTGATCTTATTACAAAGATCGAAGGAACACAAAAAAAAGAGAGGGAATCCTATAAAACATAAACACGGTCTTATCACGATCGTGAAAACGAATTTCATGGGCCGTGAATGTATCGCTCAACCACGATCACGGTCGTGAAGAATTTTCATGGGGCATGAGGTCGAAACGAAGAAATTGTGACTATGATCATGACCGTCAACGAAAATGTCATGAGCCGTGAAGAGAAATGAAAGAACACAACTTTTGGCATCGCCCATAAAAGCAACTTCACGAGAAGTTGAAGTTGGATCCATCTTTCGGTCACACACGTGAACAAACATGTCACGAACCATGAGAAAGTGGAGAAAACATCGAGTATTCGATCACAACCGTGAAAGAATAAGACGGGCCATGAAAATGCAGGGAAGATGTCACAATTTGGTCACGACCGCGAAGCAAACTTCACGAGCCATGAAGAAGTATGGTAACGGTCATGAAAGTGACTTTTGTTGATCAAGAGCATAATCCTCGATGATTTTGATGACCACAAACTTAATGGATAAATTGTTACTAATATTTTTTAATGAGTGATAGATGATAAAGTCTCAAAGAAGCGCAAAAAGTCAGCACGCAAGTTAATTCGGTTGACAAGTTAATTCGGTTTATCAGTTTGAAGAGTCAGATGACCAAAATGATACATTGAAAATGTGCTCAAGAAAAATATCAAAGCAGTCGACTGAAAATCCTCCAGAGAGCTTCCAAGATGTTGAAGCATAGATTCGATCAACCGAATCGCAAAAACAATCGACGAAAAATTGTCCGGTGAAGCCAGTCATTTTACACCACAGATTTGATCAACCGAATTGGAGATTCAGTCGATCGAATCTATATCAGGAAACTAAAACGACCATGTTTATTTGAAATGCATTGTTGGAAAGGCAAGTTTGGAAATTAAAACAGCTAGAATGAAGGAATAAAATATAAAATAAGATCCATGACCATGAAGAAGGTTAAGCAATCAATCTTTGAGCAAATAGAGTGAAAGTGAAATCATCTGTTTGTAACATCTTTTCTCTCAAGCATTGTTTGTGTGAGAGCATCATTGTAAAAGAGAGAAAAACACTTTTGTACTTTGAAAGCTCCAAGTGAAAAGAGGTGAAGCCTTAGCTTATGAGCATAGAAAAGGCGATTGAGGTGTACTTGGGTTGGCTTCGCCCAGATTCATCCAGAAGGTGGCATTAGTGAATCTCCAAAGTTCTCACTCTAGAGAAGTTGGAGTGGGGACATAGGCCAAAGAGTTGGGCCGAACCTCATCAACAACCGACCGTCTCCCTCTTAGTTTTCACACTTTACCTTTCTCCTTAAGTTATTATTATATTACTTGATTGTTGTGTTTTACAATTTCAATCAGGAGTTATTTAAATTACTTAGTTTAAAAGTTAAAAACACCAATTCATCACCCCTTCTTGGTGTCTTTCGATCCAACAATTGGTATCAGAGTCAAGTTACTCTAATTCAAGATCAAACGATATAAGAGTATGGCATCCACGAGGTTCAATCTTGGCGAAGGTCAATCAACCACTCGCTCACCTACTTTCAGCTCCTCAAATTTCTCTTATTAGAAGATCTATATGCAAGCCTATATATCCTCTATTGACAGTGATATTTGGGATGTGGTTGAACATGATTTTACTAAACTTATGAAGTTGTGATGGAGTTAATATTGAAAATTTGCCAAACGAATTTATTGATAGAGAAAAATACAATTTAAACTAGATTGGAAAGCTAAAATATATTTTACTGTGCCTTAGATGCTATTGAGTTTAATCGCATTTCTACTTGTCCCACGTTAAATGATATTTAGAATAAACTTATTATTACACATGAAGGAACTAATAAGGTAAAAGAGTCTAGGCTTAAATTCTGAATCACCAATATGATACATTTAAAATAAAAACTGATGAATCTGTGAATGATATGGTTGTACGCTTCAATGACATTGTGAATGTCCTAGTCTCTTTGAGCGAGTCAAGAACTAATGCTCAAAAAGTTAAAAAGTTTCTCAGGTCCCTTTCTCAAAACTGACATACAACGAACAATCATAGATGAGCAAGACTTAAACAAGCTGGACTTCAATGACCTTATCGGATCTCTCTTGACTTATGAAATAAGCAGAATGAAGATCAAGGAGAAGCAAGCACAAACAAAAGAAGATTCTCGTACTAAAAAGATAATTAGATGAAGAGGGCGAAAGTGACTCAAGTGAAGAAGAAGATGAAATTGATGAAAGAAATTTTGCTATCTATGCTAAGAAACTTGATAAGTACTTACGATTTGCAAAGAACAAATAGTGTGGATACTGGTCCAAAAGAAGATCATCGACTTCCAAACAAAAGCCACATCACATGTTTTGAATGCAAGAAGTTTGGGCACTATAAAAATGAATGAACCAATCTTGCAAGATGAGGAAAAGAAGTCGAACCATCAAGAACGAAGAAGAAGACTCTTCAAGCCACATGGGACAAAAGTGGTGAAGGAGAAGAGAGCGATTCATCAAAAGACTCATCAAACAAAGATGAAGAAACATATCTTTGCTTAATGGCTAAAAGACATGAGGTAATTTGTAACCCCTCTAGCTCCGACTATGTTAGTGATGAAGAAATCACTTTTGATGTACACAAAGAATTCAAAAATCTGATTGAGGAATATGGTATACTAAAAAAATGACATATTGAAAAAAAAACTTGAAAAGTTTAAAGAGGAAAACGAACACCTTAAAAACTTATCAGATTGTGAAAAAATGCAAAATAATGAATGAAGAAAATTCAAGAATTGAATTTTTAGTAGAACAAATAAAAACTTAAAAGGATACTATGTGAAGTTCTTTGGAAAAACATTTATCTACTATTTCCATGCTGAAAAATGAACTTCACAAATTTTCTAATGGTGGTAAGATGATTGACTTAATATTATCAAACCAAAGAAGACCATCTAACAAAAATGAATTAGGATTTTCTGATTTTGATACTAAGGAGGACAAAAAGATTATCTTTGTTAAAGTTGAACATTATTACTCATCTAATACCTATTGTTATTATTGTGGCTTTCAAGGACATTTGTCATATGATTACAAAGTTAGGAAAGGAAAATAATTAGAATGAAAAGATATAGATTCCAAAATGAACATTGACTAACCCACCTGAACCCAAACAAACTTGAGTACCAAAAAGATAAATTTTCTCATGCATTTTACAGAAATCTACAAGAGCAGAAAAATAGTATTTGGATAGTGGTTGCTCTAGACATATGACAGGAGACAAATCAAGCTTCATCATTCTAATGGAAACAAATGGAGGAACAGTAACTTTTGGTGACAAGAGTAAAGGAAAATCCATCGGAATAGATAATGTTGGTAAGAATCACATTACACACATTGAAGATGTTTGGTTAGTTCAAAACTTAAAACACAATCTTCTCAATATTAGTCAGCTATGTGATAAGAACTATATAGTTAAGTTTGAAAAGAATAAATGTTTGATAATTGATGAAGATTCAAATAAAATTCTGTGTGTCAGCTTTAGATTCAATAATTTTTATATGATTGACTTCAATGATCTAGATAATGAAAAATGTTTAAGTGCATTACATGATGAAACTACATTGTGGTATAAGAGACTAGGACATGCAAATTTTAATTTACTTAACAAGTTATCCAGACATGAAATGGTTAGAGGCGTGCCCAAAGTAAAGTTTGAAAAACATTCTATTTGTGAATCATGTTTGAAAGGGAAACAAATGATAAGTTCATTCAAATTGAAAAAAATAAATTTCTATAAATAAATCTTTAGAACTTATCCATCTTGACTTATTTGGGCCAATCAACATCATGAGCTTAGGAAGAAAAATATGTGTATTAGTTATTGTTGATGATTTTTTTCGTTTCACCTGGACTATATTTCTCTCACATAAGGATGAAACTTTGAAATATACTTACTAGGCTTACAACAAAGGTCAAATCAGATCTTGTACAGAACATTGTATGTATTTACTTTTACTAAGTATTTTCTCATGTGTAGGTGTTGAGCTACAAATTTTCATATCAAACATCTTCAGTATCTTATTTATATATCGTTATCAACTGAAGATCGATTTCTTGAGCTTTTGTTTTGTATAATTTGAATGTCAAGTATATAAGATGCTTCTCTCATATCCTTCATTTTAAATTTCCTTCTCAACTTATTTCACTTCATCGATTGTCGTGATATCATTTTTAGCGAAGAAGATATCATCCATACATTAATGTTAATATCACAAAATTACTCCCATCTATTTTTGGTGTACACATAATGATCCAATTTATTCAATTTGAACTCAAATTGGACTATTTTCCTATTGAACTTCAAGTATTATTGATGAGACAATTGTTTTAAACCATAACGTAACTTTATGAATTTATACACTTTATTCTCCAGACCTACTATATGAAAATATTTAAGTTGTCTATATGTATGATATATATATATATATATAGTCTTAACATCCATTTGGAATAACTTCATATTTGTATATGCAACTATGCTAAGATCATCCTAATCGGTGCACATTAGCCATCAGAGAATAAGTTTCATAAAAGTCTATATTATAATCCTTAACTACCAATTTTACTTTGTGCTTATCAAGTGTATCATCCTTTTAATACTGTCGCTTGAAAATTTATTTACACTCTATGGATTGCTTACCTATTGACAAAACACATAGTGTGCATACACAATTTCGATCAGTTGAATTCAACATGATGGCCAACCATGATTCCAAACTCACTTGAAGTCATTGCTTCTAAACAAGAACTAGGATATGTACAACTCTTTATATAACATTGTGGTGTAATCATCAAAACTTCGCACCCGTGCATATTTCAAATGTGTGAGTTTCGTCTTGGGCCTCGTAGTGTCGGTTATACTCATGGAATTATAATAGATTTCTCTGTATCATCTAAATTATCTCATTATTCTATATAGTTTTATTTTCTGCATGTGGACGTTTGTTCAATTCATCTTCTTGAGAGTTGATTTGACTATTCCAAACAATAGTAAAAAAATTAGTGTCCTCTTTACTATGCACTTATTTCCTTTCATTTTCAAGGAAAGTTGCATCTCGACTCTCTTTAAGACATTTTTCATCATGAAAGAACCGATACCCGTTGGATGTTTTACTATACTCGATAAACTTGCACCTGATTGTTCTAAAGTCTAGCTTGTCCTTGAGCTCACTTAGAATCAATACATCTTCTCAACATGCCCATTTATGGAGATGGTCTAGCTCAGATTTCTACCATTGCATATTTCGTAGCATTGTTTTAACATACTTAATGTGAATTTCTTTCTGTATGTAGTTTGTGGCCAAGACTACTTGACCCCAACATTTTTTTAGGAGACTACAATGTGACAATATACATTTTATTGCATTCATTAATGTTCTATTCTTTTTTTCTACTACGTCATTTTGCGGTGGTATGTAGGGCATAGTATTTTACCTTCTTATCCCTTCTTGAATGTAGTAACTAAAAATTCCGGGAAGGTGTATTCTCCTCTATTAGAGGTGTATTTCTTTTCTACTTTTATCTTATATTTCTTAAACATATAAAAGGCTTCAACTTTCCTTTCCAAGTCATAGACATAAGTAAATCTCGAGTAATTATTAATGAATTTGATGAAATATTCTTTACTTCTTTGTGTACCGACACTTAAAGGTCCATAAATATCAGAATGAACTAACTCTAGCTAACAATTCATTTGATCTTGTTCCTATCGGAAGTTCCTTTCCAATTATTTTTTGATCAAACAATGTTCACAGGGCAATATTCTTGCACTTGTTATGTTAGGTATCAAGTTTATTTTGACTATTTATTCCATTTTGAAATCCCGGGGTGTCCCACATCATTCATATGTCAAAATCACATGCATAACACAAAATACTCAAAAGTGACTTTCATATTCATTGACTACATTTAGATAGAATAAGTCATGCTCGAGAACAAACTTTCACATGGTCATGATTTTATCATTCGGTCTTTGTAGAAGCATACTTCAGTTCTTCTTTAGAAGAGTGGTTATAGTTATGAAATTCCGTTGGATTCCCAATGTATAAAAGACATCATGGACCTATGTTTTTCAACACATTCAACATACAGGTAGGTGTTATTCTCCATAAAAATCTTTTGTTCCCCATTCTTCAGTTGTTATGTGGTGGGTTGCTGCAGAATTGATCCACTATCTAATCAGTCACTGCATCATTGCACTTGATTATCCTAATAAGTTTTGACTTGTTGAATCTCTTTTTGTGTGAATCATTGTTTTAATTCTGCTGACACTATTCTGGTTGGCTTCTTCAATGTGGGAGAATTGGATTTTGAAATGATCATATCTCCCGCAAGCAAACTAGGTTTCATGCTTAGGCTTCCAGTTTGGCCCTTTGATTTGCTACTTATTTGGACCAAGACTCTTTCAATGATGTACCACATGAACCTTTTCTCCAGCCTCGTGGTTTCAAAGATATATTGTAACACCCCATAATAATAATAATAATAATAATAATAATAATAATAATAATAATAATAATAATAATAATAATAATAATAATAATAATAATAATAATAATGTTATTATTATTATTAATAGTAGTATAAGTATTATTTACTATAATGGCACTGTTAGTAAATAATTAATTAAGGATTTAATGGAGGTGAAACACCTCTTCAGGTGTTTCACCGTGAAACACCCATGTGATCAACCGTCTATCCTTAAATATGTGATTTAAATTAAAAATAACTTAAAACCACCTAACTAAAATAATATAACAACTTTCTCTCTCCTTTTTTAATCTAAACCACATATTCAAAGATAAACGGTTGATCACATAGGTGTTTCACGGTGAAACATCTAAAGGGGTGTTTCACCTCCATTAAACCCATTAATTAAATAAGGATATTTTATTATAGGCAGAATTAAAAAACCTAAAAAAATTATAAATATACATGTGAGGAGAGGTGAGAGACTCTCTCTCTCTCTTTTTCCTCTTCAGCCGCCACAGAAAGGAGAGGCTTCTCTCTTTTCTCTCTTGCAGCCGCCACAATACGACGGGATAAAAAAAACTCACAGGTGAGTTTTATCCGACCCACGACTTGGAGTTGGCAAGCATTGTGTTTGCACTGAAGATATGGAGGCACTATTTGTATGGGGAGCATGTGCAGATCTTTACTGACCATAAAAGTTTGAGAAATTTGGCTACACAAAAGGAACTAAATATGAGACAAAGAAGATGGATGGAGTTGATCAAAGATTATGACTTGACCTTGGACTACCATCTAGAGAAGGCCAATGTTGTAGTTGATGCGTTAAGCAGGAAATCTAGAGAAGGTGACATGCTTGATGATATAAATAAGATATCTCCAATAGAGGATCTTACAAGGATGATCTGCAACCTAAGGATCGACAACCAAGGTGGATTACTTTGCAATCTTCGAGTTAGACTAGTGTTGATGGAAAGAATTAGAATAGGGCAGAAGCAGGATGTTGGCATGATGATGATCTTAGACCAGTTAAAGGCTGGTGTTGGAGAAAAATATCGATTACTTGAAGATGGAATTCTTATGTTACATAATAGGATCTATGTACCTAGAGCACATGATTTCAGAAGGGAGATTATGGATGAGAGTCACAATGCAGCATATGCATTGCATCCAGGAAGCACAAAAATGTATAGAAATCTTCGTGAGACATATTTCAAGCCGAGGATGAAAAAGACATAGCTGAGTTTGTATCTCACTATTTGGTATGCTAACAAGTAAAGGCTGAACATCAGAATCTTGCGGGTAAGTTGAACCCACTGCCAATACCCGAATGGAAATGGGAGCACATCAATATGGACTTTGTGACAGGATTCCCAATTACCAAGAAAGGCAATAATGCTATATGGGTGGTGGTTGATAGGTTGACTAAATCGGTACATTTTTGCCGATTAAGATTACATTTTCTTTGGATCAGTTGGCTCGATTATTCATTGATGAGATCATTCGACTACATGGTGTTCCAGTATCAATAGTTTCTGATAGAGATCTAAGTTTACTTCCAAATTTTGGAAAAGGTTATATGAGTCCTTGGGAACAAAATTGAAATTCAGTACAACATTCCATCCTCAGACTGATGGTCAAGCTGAAAGGACCATTCAAATTTTAGAGGATATGTTGAGAACTAGTGCAATGGATTTTGGTGGTTGTTGGGATGAACATTTGCCATTAGCAGAGTTTGCTTATAACAACAGCTATCAGTCTACGATCGATATGGCAACTTATGAGGCTTTGTATGGTCGGAGATGTCGTTCGCCCGTATGCTGGGATGTAGAAGGTACTAGATAGTTGACAGAGCCTGAGTTGGTTCGAGACACAGTGGAGAAGATTGATGTGATTAGGAAAAGAATCAAGGCAGCCCAAGATCGACAAAAGTTATTAGCCACAGGTCACGCCGAGAGAGAGAGTGGGCAGTTGGGGATAAAGTGTTCTTAAAAGTCTCACATTGAAAAGGTATCCTGCGATTCGAAAAATAAGGAAAATTGAGTCCTCGTTTTATTGGACCTTATGAGGTACATGAGAGAGTGGGACCCGTAGCTTATCGCTTGGCTTTGCCACTGACTTTGTCCAAGATACATAATGTGTTTCATATTTCTATGCTCCGCAAGAGTTTATTAAAAGAGGACCAACAGATTGAAGAACAACCTGTCGAGCTGAGAGAAGATTTAAGTTATCATGAAGAACCAGTGAAAATCTTGGCACGTGTGATACGACAGTTACGAAGACGCGAAATTCCAATGGTCAAAATTTTATGGAAAAATCATAACGAAAGAGAAGCCACATGGGAGGTGGAGAAGGATATGCTTGAGAATTATCCTCACCTATTCTGATTTAATGTTAGTTCAAATATTGAGGATGAAATTTTTTTTATGGGTGTAGTAATTGTAACACCCCATAATAATAATAATAATAATAATAATAAATTATTATTATTATTATTATTATTATTATTATTATTATTATTATTATTATTATTATAAGTATTATTTACTATAATGGCACTATTAGTAAATAATTAATTAAATAAGAATATTTTATTATAGNATTATTATTATTATTATTATTATTATTATTATTATTATTATTATTATAAGTATTATTTACTATAATGGCACTATTAGTAAATAATTAATTAAATAAGAATATTTTATTATAGGCAGAATTAAAAAAACTATAAATATAGAGGTGAGGAGAGGAGAGAGACTCTCTCTTTTTCCTCATCAGCCGCCAAGCCTCTCCTTTCTCTCTTGCAGCCGCCACAATACGACGGGATAAAAAAAAACTCACAGGTGAGTTATTTCCTTTGGAAAAATAATAGAGATGATATGAGAGTTGTTTATAATTTTTTTTTATTCCGAAAACAATGAAAGTCGATTAGACCTTTTTCTTCATGGCATGATTTCGATTGATGCGTCTCTCTTATTTGAAATTAAATGTATAGTGCAATATTACAACAGTGCCAGACATCTCATAAATTGATTAGATACTAGATTAATTATTAGTTAATTACAATAGAAACTTTTATAAGAAAAAGAGGGTGAAATTATTTATTTTAGATTTCCAGATTCAGGAAATTTTAAAGAAATTGTAAAGGGATAATTATGATGATGCGTAAACAAAAATATTTAGTACGGAGGTATCTGACATAGAAGAAAAAAAAAGAGTCAAAAGAAAAATAATGTGATAGCATAATTAGTGGATAGAAGCATAGGTGTCAGCCATAATTGAAATCTAGGTGTAACTATATACATGCACAATACCATGTGTCTGGTTAATGGAAATTTGTTTTAACTATTATTATAGAAGTGAAAGACAGCATCACAGATGTTTAACGTAAAATGACACAATATATATATATATATATATATATATATATATATATAGTTAGTCAGATTTTTTTTTATAAAGAATAATAGGAGCGAATTTTTACCAAGAATAGAATATTAAGTTTACTTAATTTATGTAATTAAGCAGTTTATTGCCACGAATTATATTAGCTGCCGTAAATTCTTAGTTAAGAATATATATAAAATTATGTAGGCTTTATAAATATGAGTATACAAGAATTATGTTAGGTGAATTTTTTTAAAGGAGAAGTGTCAATTAATTGGTATTATGAGTACAGGTGCTAGAGTATTAGCACATTTATAGCAGGTGTCAGGAAAGAGTTTTAACACATGTAGTTGGTATAGTAACCGAAAGAGAT
Source organism: Pontederia paniculata (assembly GCA_001647135.1). Lineage (NCBI taxonomy): Eukaryota > Viridiplantae > Streptophyta > Magnoliopsida > Commelinales > Pontederiaceae > Pontederia > Pontederia paniculata. The sequence continues at coordinate 17,537 of LTAE01009244.1, forward strand.
TTAGTCTCATTTAATTAAGATAAAGTGAAAGGAACAGAAGTACCATTTTTTTATGAATAAATTTATACAAGCACATAAGAATTAATTTCAGCAAATAAATATTGGACATTGTTAATTTTAATCGTGTAACAACTAAATTTTAATAGGTTCAAGGCACATTGAGCTTGGATAACCTCAAGAATTTTCTTTTGAACTTTTGCGAATTTCAGGTGAGTGGACTTTGAATGAATCTCTTACAGAGCCTCGGGATATAATTGATATAGTTGAAACACAGTCCAAATATAGTTTAGGTGGGTGGAATATGTGGCGTCAGCCATAGGGTTTATAGTTTTCTTGATTTCTTCTCTAGCTGAATGTGAGAGATTGCCCTTTGATTTACTTCCTGAAATAATATTTATCATATTACTCTCATAAGTAATTATATGATTATATGTAATGTATTTTCTATTTTCTGCATCTGAAGCTTACATTTATTGAGAATTGAATTTTGCACTTGTTTGGGTGTTTGATGTGAAATATATTATATCGATTGAGGTTCACACTATTAAGCTAGCCATATTTGAGTGCCGAGAAAATCTATATGTCATCTTGATGAAGTTATAATAAAAATTAATTTATGGTTAGAACATTGTATTATTCTTGAGAATGCATATGAGGTGTATGAATATTTCTTATGAGAGATTATTATCAACATTTTATTATTAGATGTGGCAACCTATTAAGTCCACTGAGTGTGGCAGTCTACTGAATTTGTTTGAGACGGCAAATTATTAAGACCACTAGTATGGCAAGATTAAGTCCGTCATAAGAATGCTTATAGATTTAGTAAAGACGGTAAAAATATTAAGACCACTTGGATGGCAACATTAAGTCCGTCAGCATAATATTTATTAAGACCGCGTATGACACTTATTTTATTAAGTCCATTTGATATGGCACGAAAAAAATATTATTTTTCTATATTGCACACATGATTTATGTTATACATGTCTTGCTCTTGCCTTCCAATATACATTGACTTATTATGCTTATAAATTTTGTGGAAGTTAAAATTTCACTCACTGAGCTTAATAGATGTTCATCCCCCTCATTTTAATATTTTTGCAGGTCATAAATGCTGAGTTTTGCTTGATATGATGTGAACATGAGAAATTATGGGTTAGGAATGAGAGAGACAAGAAGACTATGAATCACTTTAATCAGTCTCATTTCATAGAACCTTCATTTTATTATGTTAGAGATTATAACTTGTTTATCTTGGAACAAATGTTAGTCTTGCACGAGTATTTGACTTAGACTACTTTTATTTTATTAACTTCTGAAATATTGCTAAAACACTCTTTACTTGATGACAATTTGAGAATTATATTTTAGATTATATTTCTTTTAAATGATGTTATTATATTGATAAATGAGCAGAGAAATT
>LTAE01009245.1:0-18962 GCA_001647135.1 Pontederia paniculata
TGCTCGTGCACTATCACGTTTGACAGAATAGATCGAAATCGAATCTAGATTCTGAATAGATACTAAATGATCCCTTGGACGAGCTCGAATTGAGACAAATGAACCGCGTTGAAGAATGCAAGCTATTGAGAAGGTTTAAGCCCCCGATCCGCCCCCCACACACAAGAAAAAGAGAAAAGCTTGTGAGTTCCGACCAGTATAAAGTAAGTGATCTGGTCCTTGGGTGCTGCAAACCGTCAGATGTCGGTGGTTACAATTTGCGGGCAAATCGTGGCAACAAATTCCACGCGCTTTTGGCGGGTATTCGTTTTTATTGCCTCGAAACCCGATCTCAGGATTCCTCAGCCGCACACCACATGCTTTACGATTCGTGCTGCTGAAATTGAAACTCCCCAACCCTCAGCGGGGATCTCACTGCAGCTTCATCCACGATCCAAATATTATCTGTCTATTTACTCTTTTTTACTTTCATATATATATATATATATATATATATATATTAATTTTGTTCTCTCTTCTTGTTCCGCTCACATCTCTGGAAAAATCCTCCTTATTTTAATTCCGAATCCAAAATGTCGGTGAGTGATTTAATCATCTCTTTCCTTTTTTTTTTTACATATTTTTCTCTGTGTTTGTTTGCAATGCAATGATACTTGTCATTTATCTTTCCCTTTTTCTTTCAAGATCTGATTTCGAATTGAGGCCTTTAGACTCCAATCGTAGATTTTAGGAATCTAACGTTAAGATGAAGATTCTCCACATCTGTTAACGATCTTTTTCATATAGTAGTTTTGGGTCTGGTTTCTTTTGTGATATGATGATGGGCATACTTTATAGCTGGGTAGGATTTTGGAGTTGTTTGGGAATTGACTCAGTAACATGAGTTGATGGCAACACCCTATTGAAAAAAATGGCAAGCAGCTCGTGTTGCTGATTAATTTGCGAGATACGCGGTTGTCAAGCTTATTGAATTCAGAGCAGTTTAAAAGAGATGGTGAATGCGGTTTTCTGCTCTTCTGGGTGCTGATTTGCCTGTCTTGGTCTAATCTTTCTTCTTAAATATGGAAAAGTGCGTCAAAGTTCGGATTCATATAAAAATTTGCAGATGGAAATGAATTGCTTACGATGATATAACACTAGTTGCATGAATGACTCGATTACATTCCTAATTGTGTCATCTGTCTGCTGGTGTACAGGAAGAATGTGAAATTTGAACAGCATCATAGTTGTCATACATCATAACTTATGAGACTTCAAGAACCATTTTAGTGAGGGGCGTTTGGATAACTTAAATTCTTGAGTTGTTTAATGGAACTATCAATTTCTTTAACTGACAGGCTGTTTGCTATTCTATGTGCATTTTGATCATGTCGTTGTTTTGTTTATAAAGTACTTGATCTTTCATTGTTTTTTAGACCAGCTAGATGCTCATTTCTTTTTTGCATTATATATGCTCATCATTTTGATCGGTTTACCAGTTAACAGTTCACACCACATGACAATTGCTGAACAATAATATTTAGTTTCCTTAAGCTGTTTGCTATATAATGTGTCAATGAAAAAAAAAATAGAGGTTAGCCGTTGTCTGTTTAACAGGAATTCCTATTTGTCATATGTAATGGATAGTTGTTTTCTTACTCATGAAGACAACATGTTGACTTTTCTATGTCCACAACTTAAAACAGGTCACCAGCAGCTTAGTTATCTGATTCTACTTGTTCATGTTATAAATAAAAGAGGGAGTTTGTAAAGATGAATCCCATTAACTAAGTATTCGTAATGAAACCAAGATTCAAAACTCTGAAAGGTGAAAAGTTGAACCCTGTTATGAATGTTGTGGTTAAAGACTTGAAGGAGAAGAACTTGGTTTGTGGTTGGGGATGTATGTTAAAGGACAGATGACAAAGGTTCCAAAGGGAGGATACTTCCGACGATCCGCCATCTAACTTGAAGTTTTTCATTGCTAGCAATGAACCTTGAAACCAAAATTGTGTGATATGTGTAACGAAAAAGCTGTTTTCACATTTTTTCCCCAGATTGTACCTATTCTTATGTTGACAGCTCCTTTGGTTCCATCCAGCTTTGGAACTTCGGTGATAAAAATTTGAAGAACATTTTGAACTACGTCGGTTCTTGTATCCTGGTTCCTTTTGGTTTTTCTTTTGTTTTATATATTTCTAGCATAGTGAACATATCTCTTTCAATTATAAAAAGATTTGAGCTGGTTTCATCCTTTTCTTTTCCATCCTAATGATTTACTTTGATTCTTTCTTCCTTCAACACAGAAACACCTAATGGTCATTTTATTGCAGGTCCCATTGGACCACAGCCATATGAGGACGGAAGTGGATCCGCAATTGCCCATTTCACCAAATTGGACGATTGATGTCTCAGACGTGAGAGTCAAAACTTAATTTACAAATCCATTAGTTGATGTTAGTCGTACTATTTTTTGTCATGTCGATGGTTAATTTAGTCCCAACAGTTCATTTAGTTGCCAATATGATATCCCAAGTTGACTTTACCATCCAATGGATTTACCAGTATATATAATTTCAGGAGACATCAACTTATTTCAAATTCTAGGGTTTTACTATTCTGGTCCCGCTGTCATTATTTTATTAGTTTTACTATTCTGGTTTTACACTATTACTATTCTAGGATTTACCAGTTCATTTAGCTGCTGTCATTAACTTAATTAGTTTTGAAAATTAATGATAGTAAGTAACTATTTCCTTCTCCTTCTCTGTTGTGTCCTCTAGGCATGCTTTGTTATTATTTTCTACCTGTTTTAATACCTAGGCATTCAGGGTTTATCCTTATATACTGAGATGTTTGTCACACAGATTTTTACAGTATTCAAGAAAGTGGCAGACTTCTTAGCCTAGGACTACAATCTTTTAATATTTGTTCCTCTGTGTAGGTAAGAACAGTCAAAGTTAGCAATATTTCATTGTCTGCAAATCAGAGGGATATTGAAGAATTCTTTTCGTTCTCTGGGGATATTGCTTATGTCGAAATGCAAAGGTTATTTTCTTTTTCTTGATATATACATATACGTAGAAATCTCTTTGCAAATGGACTTCTATTTTGGCAGTGAATCAGAAATGTCTCAGCTAGCGTATGTTACATTTAAAGACTCTCAGGGAGCGGATACTGCAATGCTTCTTACAGTGAGTTCAAGTTATATACAAGTTGTTCACTTTTATGCAACTTTTTTTCTGTTATTGATGCATAACATTGTGATATATTAATGCAGGGAGCTACAATAGTTGATCGTACTGTTAACATAACACCTGCTGAGCATTACCAATTGCCTCTTGAAGCTTACAGAGAGACACAGGTAAGTGCTGCACATACTTATGATTTCATGATATTCCACATAGAGAAAAGAGTTGGTCAAGATTTTACATTATAATGAGATGGAACCTCAGCTGTTATAATTCAATGTTTGTTTTCTTGAGGTGTTGTTATAAATAAATGTTTTCTTTTTTAAGGGATTTTACAAGTCAATGTCGATAACTAAAATTAAAGGCAGTAGCTTAGTGGATTTTGTTGTGTGTTTTTCTCATTCTCAACTCCTAATCAACTTATAACTAAAATCATTATGATATTAGTCTCCTTCAGCAATATGTATCCAACTGTTGATCCAATGACTTGCAAGGCCGTTTTTTCTCTACTCTTTCAACTGCTTTCTGATCTATGATGTTTCACATCTGAATAGTTCTGATCTGATCTTTTTAGTTGTATAATTATTTTTTTTACGTTTTACTACCGCAGATGTCATGATAAATTACTTTTAATTCTCACCAAACCATGCTTTAATTTTTTTAATTGCACATGAATTTTCATTTGACTCAATTTTACACTATTACATGAACATTTCAGGGTGAAAGTCATGTATGTTCTTTTTCTCTCATTGTTTCATTACAGATAACGTCTATCCTATCTAATTGATTTTGTCTCATCACTATGATAATCTTGAACTTAATGCTTGCACAAAAACACACAATGTGCTTCTATATGTTTTACGATCCAAATTTGTATGTAGCACTGTAGCACATGAAAACCGAATTATATACTTTACTTGATACAAACATTCTTTTTTTTTCAGTTGTTTCTCCTTTACAATATGTATGTTTTTATTGTAGATTGTAGAAGATTCATCTACCAATGCGACAGTAAAGAAGGCAGAAGATGTGATGAGTAGCATGCTAGCCAAAGGATTTGTTCTCGGCAAGGATGTACTAAGTAGAGCCAAATCATTCGACGAGCGCCACCAATTAACCTTCAATGCTTCAGCCACCGTAGCATCTCTGGACCGCAAGATCGGGCTGAGCGAGAAGATCAGCACAGGAACAGCCATTGTCAGTGGGAAGGTACGAGAGGTAGACGAACGGTTCCAGGTAACCGAGAAGACGAAGTCCGCGCTGGCCGCAGCTGAGCAAACAGCCACAAATGCAGGATCAGCCATTATGAGTAACCACTATGTGTCAACTGGTGCATCCTGGATCTCCAATGCATTGGGGATGGTGGCGAAGGCAGCCGGGGATGTTGGCACAATGACAAGGGAGAAGGTGGAGAAGGCTGAAGAGGAGAGGAGAGAGACACTCTGCATGAAGCATATGGGGATGGTGAACGAGTTTGCACAGATCCACCTTGACGAGTCCCCAAGTGGTGAACCTCCGATTGTGCCGGTGGGTTCCTCCGACGAGCAGAAGCTGCATGTCATATAAATCTTGTGAAGATCGGAGCGGCGCCGACTTGGTGGTGGTGTTAGATCCATGATGTACTTTACAATTCACACCAGTTAGACATTTTTCTCAATTATTGATCCATTGGTTTAATAAAAAAAAGGTAAATAAATCTCATGGTAAAAATCGAACTCTACACTTCTTAGTTCATAAGTTGATGTGTGCATTATTGTGCTATTCTCAAATTATATATATAATGCAGTAGAATAATTGCCATTACATTTTTGTAAGAAAAAAGAATGCAGTAGAAAAGAATAGCTTTTTGATATAGATCAAGTCATGGTGTTACATGATTTTGGAGCTTAAGTACAAGATTAAAAAGCATAATCGAATACATATTAATTTTTTATCCTATTAACATTACGCACTCAGAGATGTTTTATTCCAACAGAAAGAAATAGCAGCATGCAAGAACAAAAATCTGAAGAGTTTCAGTGCTTCTTCAAGAGACCTTGGGCCAACTTCATGTAGTCCCCGAATCCGCCCTCCGAATGAGATCCTGCCTGACTGCTCCCGTGCGTCGACGACGCGTGCGTCGCCGGTGCGTCCGAGGAAGAATGAGCTGCTGGCTGCGACGAATTGTTGTACCCGTGCAGGTAACTCTCCGCTTGCTGCACGTACTTCCCGTAGCTCTTCTCCTCCATCTTCCCGTAGTGGGACGCGGCGCCGAGCAGGTCGGCGGCAGCGCCGGCCACCTTGGCCTTGTCGACGTTCTCATGGCGGAGGGTGGACTTGGCGGCACCGGCCACCACCTTGGCGCTGGAGAGGAGTTGGGCGGGATTCGCATGGGCGTGAGGCTTCGTGGCGTGAGCTGCGCTGGGCTTCTTGCTGTCGCTGGTATGGGACTCCATTGGAAACTTGAACCTGAAGAAAGAGAGAGAGAGAGAGAGAGAGAGAGAGAGAGAGAGAGAGATCAGAGAGATCTTGAGATCGATTTATGGTAGAATTGGATGGTTTTAAAGAATCGGATTGGAGGAAGTAATGAAAGCCTCAAAGGTGCTGGTTGACCTTTTGGAGCTGCTGCGAAGGCCAACTACTAGGCATTAAATATTGATATGATCCGAAGAAGCTTCCTTTCTTTCTTTGGCTCTACGCGCAGCGCGTTGCAAATTTGAACGCGTCGAGGCCGCGTTCTCTCTTTAACCTTTTACACCCCTCAACTCCAGATAATTAAAAAAACAAGAATTAAAAAAAGCTCCAGATATTTGTTATTTTTCTCTGATATTTCAGTTCCAACTATCATTTCATTTTTCCATCTCTCCTCTTAGTTCGGGTTTTCAATCATGTGTTCTAAAATCCTGCTTTGCACCTTTAAGCTTTTCCACTTAGGATCTTTTTGCCTATAATTATTAAAGGGAAAGAAAGTTAATGGAGAGCAAGGAAAATTAGGAAAGTGAAACTAAAGAGAATAAAGGTGAAGATTTTAACATATTCGGATGACATGAGAATGAAGGGAAACTATATTTAAATGATAATTTTATTTAGATGAATAGATTTTTTATATGTTCTATTAGATAAGATTAAAATAAAAAATATTCTAAATATACTTCCCTTCTTTTCGCCTCATTTTGGGGTTGAAAGAAAAATGAACAAGAATGAAGATAAATATAAGGTATTAATTTTCATTCTCCTCCATTGAAAATATAATCAAACGAGATTAAATCATTAACTCTTTTTCCCTTCCCTTTCTTATCTCCATTCAACCCCAACCAAACAAATCATTATCAATACTTCTTATTAGACCCTGCATGGCAGATGTTATGTGAGCATCTTCTGTGGGCACATGAACGAGCCCTTCTCCAATTAGTCACGGATTTTCCAAGGGGCCTAAATGGCTTTGGTGCTCTAAAATAGGCCATGTTTACACATAGGCCATCGAGAAGAATGTTTTCACAATGCAGCGCATCAATCCCATAATTAAGGCATGGACACTAAATTCAACGCAAATGCTTAGGTAAAATGGTTTATATCAAACAATTTTATTCATGATGGCAATGAGACTACAATGGGGTGAGGGGTTAGAATGCTTCTCCTCGATATACCACAAATTTAGTGGGTGGAATGGTGACATGAGGCATGGAGGGTCATCATCGAGATGCATTCCATCCCCCACATATTGACAACAATGCCACTAGTTGGCTAGCAAAAGAAACCAAGTACAAAAGTGTTGGCAAAAGAGCAAAATTACACAAAAATGATAGAAAAATGGGGATCCATGATATTCTCCTCCATCTAAATAGGCGATGTCTTCGATGTTGTAGCTTCAAAGTCTTTTATTTTCTTCTTGAATTGTCATAATGCTTATGTGGGCTCTTAACTTGCTTTGATGATCGTTATTTCGCTCCACTTAACGAGATACTCCTCCTTATGCTTGGGTCTTTGGCACTAAGAACTTCTTTGATATCTTCAGTGAACTGCTTGCAAATTGTCGGAGGAGCACCGTTTGACACCCTCACACTCTACGTCTTTAGCATTTTTGATGAACAACTTCAATACGCTGATATGAAAAATTGGTGATGATAGAAATGCGAAAGAAGTTCCAACTTATATGCCATTTTTTTCACCTTCTTAAAATTGTTGAATGGACCTTCATAGCAAAGAATAAGACCCTTGTGTAGGTTCTTTCTGCTCAGTGGAATATGATTAGTCGTCTTTATTAGAATTTGATTTCCCTCTTTGAAGTGAACTTCTTGTGTTAGTCACTTCTTCTTGTGCTTGGTGGTTTGGTGGAGGCAGCCTTTAAAGAGGACATTTATTCATGTCATTCCCTCACTAGATGATGGGCATTAGTGACTTTACCACCATAAAGGTGGAGGTAACATTAAGAATAAAGGGCTTATGACCGTCATTATCTCAAATGGGGTCTGAATGGCCAATTTGTTCCTTTGTAGGTTGTAGAATAATTGAGCAACGTCGAATAGCTCAACCCAATCCTTCTTATTAGGATTGATGTAGTGCCTCAAATAGATCTCTAGGATGTTGTCTGCCCTTTTCACCTAGTCGTTAGTCTCGAGTTGAAGCATCATTGAGAAATGTAGGTTGTAGCTCAATATCTTGAATAACCCCTTTCAAAAGTTTCCAATGAATCACTCATCCCAATCACTGACAATATTTTGTGAAATGCATGAGTACGACCAATGCTTGAAGAAGAGTTTCGCAACTTTGGTGGCGAGACAACATAAAGAGCCGACACAAAAAATGACATATTTTGAAAATTAATCTACTACCATCATGATAGTGTCTCCCTTCATGTTTCTAAAAATCCTTTGATGAAATCTGTGGAGATCTCCTTCCATGGTTGCTCCGGTAAAGGCAAGAATTTTAGAAGTCTAGTAGTCGTTTGATTTTACTCTTGTCCTATTGAGAGACGAGATAAGTCTTCACATAAGCTTCGACATCTTAGTGTATTTGTGGCCAATAGAAATGGTCTTTAAAGAGTGCTAAGACATGATAAATTCCTTGATGACTTATCCACTTTGAGTTGTGACACCCTTTCTAAACTTCATATTGCAAGTTGTCTATTTGGAGAAACATAATGGTAATATCCCTTGGTGAGAGTGAGATCATTTTCAATTTATAAACAGTGAAGCTTCCGCTCCTTGTCATGCTCATGAAGGTTCTTCTCAGTTGGATCATAAATCAACCCTAGCTTGATATTAGCAGTCACATTGCCCTCAAAGGAACTAATGGTCGCTAGTTTCACTCATTGACTGAGAGTCGACAATGATGTTGGTCTTGCTAGGCTTGTATTTGAGGACATAATCAAATTTTGCTAGAAAAACTTGTCATCTCACTTGCTTTGATGAGAGTTTCTTTTACTTCTTATGTAGCTTGTCTTGATATTGTATGTCCTCACAACAAACTGCAACCTGAGTAGGTAGTGTTTGTCACATCATTAGGAATTAATGGCAATGATCATCTTCTTCCTCTACACAACGTAGCATCATTCTGTGTCACCAAGTTTGTGGCTCTCAAACACTACGAGGATGTTCCTCTTGTATTTACTGTAACACCCACAAATCCATACCATGCCACCTGGCAGAATAAAGACTTGGAGACGCTACCATACAATATCATTACTTTTAGTTTGACTATTTGACCGGTCAACTATAGGGCCACATCATATAAATATAATACTTTAAAACTAAACATCTTTGGCATATAGAAAATACTAATAAGTTTGTTACATAATTTCCAATAGAAGGCTAAAATTCAACAATAGAATACTAAAGCAGTAGAGTTTATCATCCTCTCTATGCCAAAATCAACAAAACACAAACTTAAACCAGGATCCTATAACATGTGCAAGTGGACCATCACGAGCTACATCATCATCAACACCATCTTCAGTGTCTAATTATCCTCAGGGCGGCCTACATAATTGAATTAGCAGGGGAGATAAATCTCCCGTGAGTTTTGACATTCAATATGTAGAAGGCATAAATAAGATGCTCAATATGGAACATATTACATTACTTTAACAATTTCAACATTTCAATAGAATAATTCTTTATCGTTCGATCTCAATACTCCATGGATGGCAAAAGTAGCAATTCATATCTCATATGGCGAGGTCCATATACTTCCTTTTCAATATACTCAAGTCATCATCAATATATCATTCTCTATTTATCTTGCCTTATATGAAGTATTCATTATGAATCAATGTGAGCCTTTATTAATGCAAGAAGATTTAGATTGTCCCCCCGGTGCCAATATGGCTAGCTATGCCATGGGGTCTCTCTCTGACCAAGTCTCCATAACAATACAATAGTTACCGAAGGAACGCCAATAGTTCCCTAGAGAAGGAAAGCAATAGTTCCCGAAGGAACGCAATAACAATAGTCCCCTAAGGGACGCAATAGCCGGGGGTCCTCCTCTTCAAGCATAAATTCAATCATAATCATTAACATATTCTATCCTATCATAATTTCAGCTAGGTTAATGTTTAGAGACACCTAAACCTACACCGCTCATCAATTTATATTCAATCAATCAATACAATCACATCATCATGAAAAATGTCGCTCCCAAACATTACAATGCATGGGGGCCTCATCATTAATTTTGTGAAGATGATTAACCCTTTATCTTGTCCACATGTTAGGTCACGGCTCGCGATGCATCTGTGACCGTTTGATTGTGGGACCTTCACGACTCGACATCGCGGCCCGTGATGGTCATCACGGCCATGCCTGGGTGTTATTCTTTCCATCGTCATGGCCCGTGACCAGATGGTCACGGTCGTGACTACCTCCGTCACGGCCCGTGACGTATTCATCACGGCCGCGACGTGAAATTTCTGGGTGAATTTCCGCTCGACCGAATGTCGTCGTCGTCGACTACCTCGTGAAAGTTTCGCCCATTTTTCTTCTCTAAACAGATCCGAAATTCTTCTTATAGATCTATTATTATATGGGGATCTATAATACAATGTTTTCTACAATTTTTGGCTTTGAAAACTACATCATATACACTCTTATATTCATAAACGGATCTCTAATCAATCTATATCATGTAAAACTTTTCTAGGGCAGAAAAATCATATATTCATCACGGGGATTAAAAAAATAGAATCCATGGCATATGATCATCATATAAAATCCATCATTATATCATAAAAAACCCTAGCATGCATTGGTCTATCATGAAAACCTATTCTAAGGGGATCCTCATGTTACATACCTTACAATTATCTTCTATATGTCTCACGCCTTGGATTATCTCTCTCGTTCTGTGCGTTGTCCTCTGCGTCACCTCCTCCTGACACCAATCCCGAGGTTGAAGTTTGAGAGAGAGAGAATAAAAGAGAGAAGGAGAAGAGAGGGGAGAGAACTTACCTGACGGCTAGGGCAGAATATTACGTTTTGGGGAATTATTTTCTTGTGGTAAAGGGTTTATAGAGGTGAGGGATTGAGCCCAAACTCTTATTTAATAATCTTTTAATCTTGGTCGTCCATTTATTGTGATGGGGATTTGGGGTATTACATTATAGCCTCCTTAAAATTAGATTTGTCCTCGAATCTAGCATCTATCACTATTTGATGTTGTGGTAAATAACCTCCTTAAAAATAACGTTAAGATAAACTAAGTTTGTAGTCATACCTAACAAAACATAAATGTGGAGCACGCGTTCCGGCTCATCTTCTATTGGCAAGGAGCACACTCTTCCTTTGGTCAATTGTGGTCCTTGTTTATGCGTATCCCATTTCTTATCTGGATAGTCCCTCACAAAGTGTCCCTATTTTCCACAATTGAGGCAGGCTCCGGTCTTGCGGCGACACTCTCCAAAATAAAATCCTTGACAATGCGGGCACTGTGGCGGTGGGGGTTGGGCATTGCGTGATTCATACGGCTTTGGGCGGTCTTCTCGGCGGCGATCCCTCCCATCAGGGGCCCGATGTTGCTTCCTATCTTCCCACCTAGCCGTGTCCATGTTTTGTGGGTGTGTTGCTTCTTTGTTCCTCTGTGTCCTTCTTCAGTCCTCATGTTCCCATTCCAATTCTGATGCAAGTTCAAAGGCCTCTTGTATTATTTTGCAGTTCCCGCTCATGACCTTGGCTCTCAGTTCCGAATACAGTTCATTGACAAACCTCTTTGTCCTGGACTTCTCATTATTGTCTAAAGTGCAATATTTCTCTAGTCGCAAGAACTTGACTAGGTATTGCTACGGTCCTGCCTTCCTGCTTTAGTTGCAGGAACTCCTCTTGTTTCCTATCCTTCTAGTACTGAGGCAGGTAACGCGTTTCAAAGACCTCCTTGAAGTCCTCCCAAGAGATGTCACCATGTGTTGCAAACTTTGTGCTCTTCGTAGCATTCCACCAGTCCTTTGCATCATCCATGAGACGGTTTACTGCAAAGATGATTTTCCTCTCCTTTGAACATTGCATTTCCATAATGATCTCCTCTATTTTCTCTATCAATTTCTCAGCATGACCAAAGTCCTCAGTTCCCTTGAATTCTGGAGGGTGCTACTTTAGAAACCTTTCAATTGTATCTCTTTTCTCCTCACGTTGGTGTTCCCTACGGGCTGCTCTCATCAGGCTGTTCAGAAATTCATTTTGGTCTTCAGCAATTTCTGGCGTGGAATTTGGCGTGACAGGTTTAGGTGGTGGATTTGGGTTGTCGATAACTAGTGGTGCGTTGACTTCCAGTGGTGGATTGGTCATGTTCGTCTCTAGGGGTCGATTAGCACGCCTAGCGGAACGTCGCGTAGGCATCTACATGTAGAGCAATCATTAGTGAGATAACAATATATTTTTCAAATTCAACTCATACCTGATGGTGTGATGATGTCTTGTGATGCTTGCACACGGGCTTCTGTCTATCTAGGGACAACTAAAAAGTGCCCCTCGTTAGGCTCGGATACCTTACTGTAACACCCCCAAATCCATACCCTACCACCTGGCAGAATAAGCACTTGGAGACTCTACCATGCAATATCATTACCTTTAGTTTGACTATTTGACCGTTCAACTATAGGGCAACATCATATAAACATAATACTTTAAAACTGAACATCTTTGACATATAAAAAATACTAATTAGTCTATTACATCAATTCCAATAGAGGCTAAAATTCAACAATAGAATACTAAAGCAGTAAAGTACATCATCCTCTCTATTCCAAAATAAAAAAAAACTCAAACTTAAACTAGAATCCTATAACATGTGCAAGTGGACCATCACGAGTTGCATCATCATCAACATCATCTTCAGTACATATTTATCCTCAGGACGACATGTAGAATTGAATTAGCATAGACACTCAATATGTAAAAGGCATAAATAAGATGCTCAATATGGAATAGGAATATCAATTAACAATACTTTAACAATTTCAATATTTCGATAGAACAATTCTTTATCTTCTCAATACTCCATGGATGGCAAAAGTACCAATTCATATCTCATCTGGTGGGGTCCATATATTTCCTTTTCAATATACTCAAGTCATCATCAATATATCATTCTCTATTTATCTTTCCTTATATGAAGCATTCACTATCAATCAATGTGAGCCTTATTAATGCAAAAAAATTCATATTGTTCCCCCGGTGCCAATATGACTAGCTAGGCAATGGGGTCTCTCTCTGCCCAAGTCTCCATAACAATACAATAGTTCCCGAAGGAACGCCAATAGTTACCTGGAGAAGGAACGCAATATTTCCCGAAGGAACGCAATAACAATAATCCCCTAAGGGACGCAATAGTCGAGGGTCCTCCTCTTCAAGCATAAATTCAATCACAATCATTAACATATTTTATCCTATCATAATTTCAGCTAGGTTAACGTTTAGAGACACCTAAACCTACACCGCTCATCAATTCATATTCAATCAATCAATACAATCACATCATCATGAAAATTGTTGCTCCCAAACTTTACAATGCATGGCGGCCTCGTCATTAATTTTGTGAAGATGATTAACCCTTTATCTTGTCCACATGTTAGTCCTTTAAGATTACAGAAGAATTCTACAGCACCTATACTTAGAATAGGAAAACTTCGACATGGATTGAATCTGGAAAATATTGTCACGGCCCATGATAGGTCTGTCACGGCCCGTGAATGTAATGTCACGGCCCGTAAAGACTGTCACGTCCGTGACAGAAACACATTCTACATGGTCATGGCCCGTGACAAATTTTTCACGGTCGTGACCTAACATGGTCAGTTTTATGGTCACGGCTCGCGATGCGTCCGTGACCGTTTGATTGCGGGATCTTCACAACTCGACATCACGGCCCGTGACGGTCGTCACGGCCGTGCCTGGGTGTTATTCTTTCCATCATCACAGCCCGTGATCAGATGATCACAACCGTGACTACCTCCGTCACGGTCTGTGACGTATTCATCACGGTCGTGACAGGAAATTTCTGGGCGAATTTATGCCCGACCGAATGCCGTCGTCGTCGATTGTTGTCGTCACGGTCGTGACAAAAAATTTTTGGATGTGTTTCGCCCCTTTTTCTTCTCTGAACAAATCCAAAATTCTTCCTATAGATCTATTATTATATGGGGATCTATAATACAATGTTTTCTACAATTTTTGGCTTTAAAAACTACATCATATACATTCTTATATTCATAAAGGGATCTCTAAATCAATCTATATCATGTAAAACTTTTCTAGGGCAGAAAAATCATATATTCATCATGAAGATTAAAAAAAAAAGAATCCGTGGCATATGATCATAATATAAAATCCATCATAATATCATAAAAAGCCCTAGCATGCATTGATCTATCATGAAAACCTATTCTAAAAGAATCCGCCATGTTACATACCTTGCAATTATCTTCTATATGTCTCACGTCTTGGATTATCTCTCTCATTCTGTGTGTTGTCCTCTACGTCACCTCCTCCTGACACCAATCTCTAGGTTAAAGTTTGAGAGAGAGAAGAAAAGAGAGAAGGAGAAGAGAGGGGAGAGAACTCACCAAACGGCTAAGACAGAATTTTAGGTTTTGGGGAATTATTTTCTTGTGGTTAGGGGTTTATATAGGTGAGGGATTTGGCTCAAACTCTTATTTAAAAATCTTTTAATCTAGGTCGTCCATTTATTGTGATGGGGTTTTGAGTATTACATAGAATGTTTTCAATGGCAATGTTAGATGCATTTGTTTAGACATAGTAAAGCAATAGATGATTCATCAAGGCCAACATCGACTCCTTGTTCATAGCTCTCTTTAGCATGTCAAGCTCTTTCTACCACTTGGGCTCCATTCTTAGTGATGGGCCTTCTAGAGGAGATTCATCAAGGGGTTAGTCACATGGAGAGTAACCCTTTGTGAACAACCTCTAGTAGTTTGTGAGGTTGAGGAAGGACATCAACTCAGGAACCTTCTTGGGCATAGAACTTTTAAGAGCCATACTTTGTGACACATCGTCTTTTGCACATCCTCTTCAGCGATTTAGTCTTGCCAATAGTTTGAAGGAAGATTCAACTTGGTGAGCCATATCGCCTCGCCAATTGGTCGAACAAGTCCACCACAAGAGAATGGGGTACTTATTCTTCATTATCAACTTGTTAACGACTTGACAATTGAGATACATTTGAAGGTTCCATCATACTTCTCCTGAAAGAAAACTGGGGCACCAAAGGGAAACTTTTAAGGTTGCAAGAATTTGTGTCAACAAGCTCGGTTAGTTGCTTTGTTAGCTCTGTGAACACTAGTTGTGCAAGCTGATAAGGAATTCCAACAGGGGGATTTGATCGACCAAGTCGACGACATGAACCATTTAACTCTTTGGTGTTAATCGTTTAGGAAGCTAAGAGGAAATGACATTCTTGAAGTGTACAATCTAGATGGCACCAAGAGGGGGGTAAATTGGTGTATTAATTTTTTTTTCTACTTTTATTAAGTAGATTAGTTATATAGGCGGGAGCATACAGATGGAAATATAAGCAAGTAGAAGAAGAGGACAAAAAAATAAACAAGCAAGCAAACACAAAGGTTTGTTGACGAGGTTCGGCCGAACTCCTAGCATACGTCCCCGCTTCGGTCTTCTCTAAGTCGAGAACTCCGGAGATCACTGAACTCCTTTTTCAAGGGTGAAGGCTCTCTTACAACTTCTTCTTTCTTTTCTAGAGGACAAGGAGACAACCTCTTACAAGTTCTCTCACGAACTCTCACTCCCTTCTATCCTAGATTCTTCACTCGAATCACAGAAAGGGAACTAAGACTTTTTTCGTTCAAGCTCTCACTAGCTAATTTGCCAAAGTTACTTCCCAAGACTCTTGGGATTACAATATATACTTCTGCAAAAACTACCTAATCTGTCACTCAGAAAACTAGCCGTTAATGCAAGTACATAATACTTCACCTAACCCTGGTCGCCCACTGCTCCTGTCTCGGTTGACCACTGCTCTGGTGAAGTCTCCACTTGAATTGCCGCATGGTGCTTCGGTCATCCACTGCTCACCCTTGGGCACCCATAGTTCAAAGTCTGAAGTCTTAGTTCCTCAGCCAAGATCCTTCGGTCGTCCGCCAAACCTTTGGCTGCCCGATCTTGACTTGATTTCCCTTCTTCAACTGATCTCTGGTCGACCGTTGATTGCACATCAACCTCCTTGGACATCTGCTCTCCAGTTGAAGAATGCGGTCAAGCTCCTTCGGTCGTCTGCGCTTCCTCTTCGGTTGACCGATCTTGACCTGTTCCAGCTTCCACTCATCTCTGGTCGTCCATTGATTGCACCCCAATCACCTCGGACGTCCACTCTCGAGTGAAGCCATCTGTCAGGCTTCTTGGATCGTCCGCCAAACCTTTGACCGACCGATCTTGACCTTGTACCAGCTTCCACTCATCTCTGGTCGTCCGTTGATTGCAACTTAATCACCTCGGACGTCCACTCTCAAGTGAAGCCAAATGTCAAGCTCCTTCGGTCGTCAGCCAACCCTTTGGCCGATCGATCTTGACTTTGTACCATAATCTTCAACATCTCTGGTCGTCTGCCTTTTGCACCTCAATCTTCCTCAGACGTCCACTCCTGGAGTTGAAGATACCCGTCAAGCTCCTTCGGTCGCATGTTGCTCCTGCGATCGCCCGACTTGACCTGTGCCATATCCTCTGGCACATATGTGGTCGTCTACTGATTCTCCTTGAATCCTTCGGGCGTCCACTTCTCTTCCTTGTGGGTACTTCAGGCGTCCGCTTATTCTTCATTGAGATCCTCGGACATTCGCTCCCTCTTTTGTCAGTGCTTTGGCCATCCGCTTACTTCCCAATGAGATCCTCGGACGTCCGCCAAACATTCCTCTGACAAGCTTCATACGCCCGCTCATTTCCACTAAGATCCTCGAACGTCCTTTCCTCCTTCTGACATTCTTCGGACGTCCTCTGACAACTCGTCAGATTCCTTGGGCGTCCACTCTTCTTCTGTCAGATAACTTGGTCGACCGGATCTTTGCCTCTTCAGCCCTCGGACGACCTCGGTCTCCTCATCGGTCGTCCGCTCATCCTGTGATCGTCCGATTTTCAGCTCATCTCATATCTGACAAACTACTGGACATCCACTTGTCTTCTCACCAAGTACTCTAGACGACATTTGTCTTCATCTGAAATATATCGGTCGTCCGCGCTCCACCTTCGATCGACCGATCTTCATCCTATCATCAGCTTTGGTCGTCCGCTACTTCAACACATGATCCTTTGGACGTCCACTCTAGCCTTGGCAATCTCTAGTTCTTCGGTCGTCCTCTCTTCATCTTCGGACGACCTCTCCTTCCCTTAGGCAAAACATCTCTTCGTCTAAGTCTTTTCACCGAGCGTCCACTTCTCCTGGGACCGCCCGTTCTCCATCCTCTTTACTGTAGGTGTGAAACCATCGGTCGCCCATTGTTCTTCATCGAACGACCTCTCATGTTGAGCCTTCGTCTTCGGTCGTCCTCTAAATATCTTTGGTTGACCGTTCAGTCTTTGACTCCACTTATTAGATCTTTGCCTTCAACATTGGTCGACCACTTCATATGCTTTGGACGACCACTGCACACATAGGATTCTTTTGATATGTCTTCTATGTGCATAGGTCGTCCGTTCTTTAACTTCGGTCGACCTATCATGCTCTGAATTCAAAATCATGTCTTTCAAAAATCAGTTCAACAAGCTCATTAGTCCAGACTAAGTTCTCTCACAAATTTATAATCACTAAAATAATCTCGGGATCCTAGATTCAACAATCTCCCTCGTTTTGATGATTATAAATTTATGAGGAGTGAACTTAGGGTTAGTTATAAACATAAAGCTCATACAAAAATTTAACTAACCAGACATGCCCTCAATCAGATATCACATTTTTCAGAAACTTCTCCCCATCAACCAATGCATATATTCAGGATATATAAATTAAACATACTCGGCAAATTGTTTTTAACCATTTTACATTATGAAACATGCTTCATTAAGAATAATTGCAATGTACACTTCATTTCTGAAAACAAACATGTTTCACATGACATTCAGAGCAAAGAGATATCAATGTACACTTCATTTTTGAAAAATAAACATTTTACACAGGACATTCAGAGCAAAGAAATATTCATTACAAACATTCAAATTTTGGATACAATAGTATTTTTCAATAAAAATGTATCTATGTAATCTTCTTGGTCCTTAGAACTTGTTGTTGACCCTGCTATATCCTTAGTAAACCTAGTTGTTTCTCCTAGTATCTTGTTCACAGCTTCTTCCATCAGGACATTGACTTGTTCAGGATCCGGATCTTGAAGCTCTGATGCATGCATTTTATAACATATTTTAGGGCCTGTATTAGGCATGGTTTTGAGTCATTTTGGCATCGCATGCATCTATTTTATGCTTTATTTGTTCATATTATTTTGAGTCATGATTATACTCTTGTTGATGATTATTTTACAGGAAATTAATTAAAGAGGCTAAGGACTAGAATCAACTCACAGATGGGCACATTTATCGAGAGGAAATCAATTTCCAGTGCTCATCACGGGCTGTGACAGGTCATAACGGGCCATGATGAAGATATAAAAAGAGCAGTTCAACCGTCACGAAGCGTTATGTAGCATCACGACTCCAGCAAACTCAAGTTCAAGTTGTTACGGGCCGTTGTGTAATATAACAGGCCGTAATGAAGGAGTTCACGACAGCAATGATGGAAGTTACGACCCTTGTCAAAGCTCCCAACACTAAAATCCAAATGGTTACCGACCATTAAGAAATGTTACAAGTCGTTAATGACATATCACGAGGCGTTAGGCGATATCACGACGTATGTCAAAATGATGTCGAAGCTACGACGAAGACGTTACGGGCCGTGATGTCCCATCACGAGCTGTAAGTAGGGAAAATCGCCTCGGGAGATTGGATATGTGCATGATTTACGGGCTGTGATGTGTCATCACAGGCCGTGAAGATGAAGACCAAAGGAAGAATCACGCCATTACGGGTCATTCTGTAACGGACCGCGAGAAGATGTTGCAGATTGATATTTTCACAGATTTGATAAGATTCGACGGCCGGGAAGACTTCTATTCGATCTAGGACTCTAGAGACTTGATATTGAGAGACACTTCTGAGGATTTAAAAGAGGTTTTTAAGGAATTTAATCACAGTCATTGATCGAGATCAGAAGATTATTGCAAATCCTTATGAAACCCTAATCTAGAGGGTATAAAAAGGAGGCTAAACAATGAATAATATAATTAGAGATATTCAGAATTATTCTATA
>LTAE01009246.1:4836-18961 GCA_001647135.1 Pontederia paniculata
ATGAATTCATCGCGGTCGTGATACAGCCTGTCACGGCCCATTACTACACCTTCACGGCCAGTGACATCATGTCACGGTCGTGATACAGCCTGTCACGGCCCGTTACAAACCGTAACGGTCCGTGACTACACCTTCACGGCATGTGACACCATGTCACAACCGCGACTAGAGGGTTTCAATGTGCGAGGTCCGATACGGCCGTAAAGAAATATTACGGTCGGACCAAAATCCTCTCGGAATGGATAATACGACCCGTATTGGTCGGTACGGTCGAACCGAAATCCTCTCAGGATGAGAAATATGACCCGTATGATTCGTTATGATCAACATGTCACGGCCCGTAACACTACATCACGGCCCGTAATAACACTGTCACGGCTCGTAACACCTTGTTACGGCCGTGACTTGGGCGTTTCGCGACTACATATTACGACCATGATATCACGACCCGTGATGGTGTCTCGCGGCCCGTGATGGGTCCTGTCACGGCCCATGATAGATCATCACGACCCGTGATGTATGCTCTGGAACTCGTTTTTCACCCTATTTAACTTTCAATTTCAAACCTTTCATACATATGAACCTATCATTCTCGAGAGAATTCATAAATGAGGGAATATACTACATTCTAGGGTTCTTGCCAATTCGATTAAGCACCGAAAATATCGGAATGATTGTAATTGGGCAATTTACAACCTAGGGTTGAGCACATTCATCCTAAGATCATATATATAACCTAGGGTTTATAGTAGAATAGTTCCTCATCATTTGGGGGTTTGACACGTAGGGAAAAACATCACATCTCAAAATTTTATCAAATAGAAACTAAATTTGGCCATAACATGTCTTATATGATTCATGACATTCTAATGAAACCTTAATACAGGAAATAGACCTAATCAATGGAAGATTAGCTTACTAAGACATGAGAAATCATGAGAGGCACATATAAACATCATTATCACAATAGGAACATATAACAATCATCACATGGTTCTTATCACATTCAACATATAAAAAAGGTCATAGAGACATATGAACAAACACCTAGCATGCACACTCCTAAATGTCATACTCTCATCTCCAACACTAAGAACATGTGTTCTTATACATCCACATCAATAGGATGAATAAAGAGTGAGGGATTGGATCTCCTTTACATACCTTGACAAGAATCTCTAAACCCTAGTTGCTCTTCTTCTTCCCTAGCATCTTCTTCCTTTTTGGTGGTGATTCATTCTTCCTCCCCTTTCCAAAGCTTCTAAGTCTTCTTCTCCTTCCTCTCTTGACTTTCCTTCTTCCTTTACCAAGCCTTCTTGAGCTGCACAATGGATGAAGCTTCAAACTCTAGTCATGAGGTTCTTGTGTGGAGAGGGAGATGAGAGCAAAAGAGAGAGTGAGGGAGTGGGAAAGAGGGCAAAAATTCTGGTTCTACCATTTTTATACTTAGGGATTTGGGGTGGGATGTGGGTCATTTGGGTTGATGGACTGCTGGAGATAAGTGGGCTTGGGCTATGCAGAAATTTGGGGTTTTACAGATGTGGACGTGGATTGATAACTAAATGAAAAAAAATTGATATGGTTGATTTGAAAATGTTTTAGATTTTCTTCAAAGCTAAGTAAACGTACTAAAAAAAAAGCACGAGAATATACTGTTATAAATATATAAGCTAATTTAAAATGTTATAATATAATGGAAGATGTTATAAAAATTGAAACAGGTAAAGTTAACTAAAACTATATAAAAATATGTGCTATTATATATTTATACAAATTAAAAAGTTGATATTTTTACAATTACGTCTGAAATTTTAACTTAAATGATTCCATAGTTTCTTCCTGACTTTTAACTTAAACGATTATAATATCTAAAAAAATAAAAGGGGCGTAATATAATAATGTCAACACCCAAATTTATGTTTTGTAATGTTTTTTAAAATAATGCATTCTCCTTCCAATGACCTATAAAAACCATGCATTGCGTGCGTGCAAAGAAACGATGACTTCTCCACAGCAACCAAAGAAGTGCAGGTAAAAATCATGCATGTTAATAACTTTTTGTACAACTTTCTTTTTTTTTAGTCTTCACATTTTTTAAAGAAGGATATTCTTCTTAAATTATTTTTCATTTTCTCAATGCAAAAAGAATATTTTATATACAATTTATGCAATTGATAAGTATAAATTTTTCAAATTTGCATGTCTTAAGTATAATATATAATATTGAAAAATTTCATGGTAAATATATTAACAAATAAATGCTCAATCATTTGCGTATTTACAAATATTAAAAAATAGGATGTTAAAAGGACACTAAGAATGAATAAGAACATATATGACTTCCAAAACTTAAAGTAAGAAAATATTTTAAATAAAAAATATAGAACTAAAAGAATTCAAATAAACATATAGAATAATAAAATGGATTGAAAAATAATTGATGAATCAATTATAATATAGAATATAAAATTCTTAATATTTATAAAATTTATATGGAATAAATTAATAGCTAGAAAGAAGAATGCAAAAATAAATAAACAAAGGTGGAGGGTGTAGGACTCGAACTCTCAAGTCAATGAGAAAAGGAGAACACCAGCACGATGACAAAGCAACTAAATTTCTAAAGGACTGCGTATAATTAGCTGAAACTTCAAAAGGTGACCTTGATGAACTCCCACAAAAAAGATTAATATAATTAGTATTTGGAAAAAATGGACATCTAGAGGTAAACCGAGATGTAAAAGTTCTTCTGCTAAAAATTATTAATAATTTTCATTTGCTATGGACTGAGAAAATACCATCTTAAGTTCTATGTACCCAAATCTATTTTATACATGAAAATTCTCTATTATTGTTTGGCTTCCACTGATCAATGACATTTTAAAAGAGAAGTCAAGTCAAGTTCATATAGTAGTAGAAAGTTAAAATTTTAATATCAACAAAAATTATAATATAATAATTTAATTTTTTGTGTACGAATTATTTTTCTTCAGAGTTGACATCCAATATTCGAGATCCTGAATCACAAATTTAATTATGATAGATAAAAATTTCAATAAAAGATATTTTAGATATAAAGAGACTTGAACTAATCTTGTGATAATAAAAAAAGAAGTAAAAAAAAAAGAAGCAATCCTTAAGACTAAAGGAAACAAAACAAAACCGCCCACTAAGAATCCAGTCATGCATTGCATGGTGTGTTCCTATTCTTCTTCCACGTATGAACAATGTTAAAATAAAAGCGACTGCAGAATAAAAAATGACTGCTGCAACAGCTCCATCGCCATGGACGCGACCTGGATTCCTACTCCACTGCCCCTAACGAGCTATAAAACCACGCCATACGTGCACAGAAGCGATCACCGATCAATCTCCACCTCCAACAATGGTGCTCGGCGAGCTGCAGTGGGCGAGCGCAGGCTCGGCGTTGGCCAGCATCATGTTCCTCTGGGCCGTCCTCCATCAATACTTCCCCTTCAACTTTGAGCGCTACGTGACCAAGCACGTCCACCGCCTCATCGGCCGCGTCTACCCCTACCTGCAGCTTAGCATCGCTGAGTCCTCCGGCGATCGCTTCAAGCGCAGCGAGGCCTACGCCGCCGTCGAGTACTACCTCAGCGCCACCTGCACGCAGCGCGCCAACCGGCTCCGGGTCGAGTTCGGCAAGGAAAACAGCAGCCCCACCCTCAGCATGGACGACGCGCAGGAGGTGGTGGACGAGTTCGGGGACGCCCGGTTCTGGTGGTCGTCCCACTCGGTGGCTCGCAAGACCCAGAACTACTTCTTCCCGACCGACGACGTCAAGAGGTCCTACGTCCTCACCTTCCACCGGCGCCACCGCGACCTCGTCATGAACACCTACCTCCCGCACGTCATGCGGCAGGGCCGCGAGGTCCGGATCAGCAACCGGCAGCGGAAGCTGTTCACCAACAACCCCAGCCGGGACTGGCACGGTTACAAGAAGACGGTGTGGAGCCACGTCGTGTTCGAGCACCCCTCCACGTTCAATACGATCGGCATGGATCCCGTGAAGAAGGAAGAGATCATCTCCGACCTGGAGGCGTTCCGCCGCGGCAGGGACTACTACAGTCGGATCGGGAAGGCGTGGAAGCGCGGGTACCTCCTCTACGGCCCGCCTGGAACCGGCAAGTCGACCATGATCGCCGCCATCGCCAACTTCATGGACTACGACATCTACGACCTCGAGCTCACGTCCGTCAAGGACAACACGGAGTTGAGGAAGCTGTTCATCGAGACCACCAGCAAGTCCATCATCGTCATCGAGGACATCGACTGCTCGCTCGACCTCACAGGAAAGAGAAAGCCTAAGGCGAAGAAGGAGGACGAGGACGCCGAGAACAAAACCAAGCCGCCGGGGGCGCCGTCGGAGGTGCATGTTTAGCCAAATTCATCGATATAAAAAACCATTTTTTTTTCGCAATTAGCCAACGAGTATATAATCGTTGCAGGAAGGCAAGGAAGAGAGCAAGGTGACGCTGTCGGGGCTGCTCAACTTCATCGACGGGCTCTGGTCAGCCTGCGGCGGCGAGAGGATGATCATATTCACCACCAACTACATCGAGAAGCTCGACCCGGCGCTGATACGTCGGGGGAGGATGGACAAGCACATCGAGATGTCCTACTGCTGCTTCGAGTCCTTCAAGGTGCTCTCCACCAACTACCTCGGCGTCTCCGACCATCCACTGTACGACGACGTGCGCGCGCTGCTCGGGGAGGTCAACATCACCCCGGCGGACGTCGCCGAGAACCTCATGGCCAAGTCCGTCCACGACAACGCCGAGACCTCTCTCCGGAGGCTGATCGACGCAATGAAGAAGGCCAAGGAGGAAGCTGCTAACAAGGCCACCAACGAAGACAAGGACGCCATTGACAAGAGCACAGTTGAGGAGGTGGAGGAAGTGGAGCAGAAGGATCAAGCGACTCAAACCAACCAGAAGAAGGAAGCGAACGAGAACGATGGCAAAGCTGCAGAAGACGACAAGGGCAGCGAGGGTGGTCAAAGTTGACGGAGCACGAGAGAAAAAAAAATATGACGTCATTTAATTTACTACTAAAACTTCAATAGCGTTTTCAGGAATAATGTGTCGGTATATTTTATGACCATGGAACACAAATGTTTTGTTGGACTCTTGTTAAGTTTTGTTATTTTATAGTAATTTTGTATTTCTATGTTTTTGTTTCACATAAAATTTCTTCCCCGAAAAATATGTTTTTGCTGTTTGCTTGCTTAAGAGCAATATAAGTTTTGTTTCATATATATGGTATTAGTAACGTTTTCTCACAAGTGGTATTAGTAATATGAAAGATATGGAGAGAACGAAAAAAAATTCCTCAAGAATAAGAATGAAAATAATTTTCCTAGAGTTACGTACAAAAGAGAATAGTTATATGGACAAATTTTCTACTTGTAACATACATACAAATATTAAAAAAATAGCTTTATTTTATAATAAAAGATGACATTTGATGGTTGGGGATGAAAGCACTTGTCCCTCGCAACTTTGCAATTAACGCTATTAAAAATATAAATATAAATATATATTTTTATCGACTTAAAATTTTAGTATTATTGATTGCATATTTATTTTTAATATGACGTTAAAATCATAGATGTTAAATTCAAATTTTGTCGTTATTTTTATTAAAAATTAATTTTTTTTTAAATTTTCGAGTGTTGTAAGTTTAAAATTTTCAAATTATTGATAATACAATTAATTAAATAAACTCAGTGATTA
This sequence comes from Pontederia paniculata, assembly GCA_001647135.1. NCBI lineage: Eukaryota > Viridiplantae > Streptophyta > Magnoliopsida > Commelinales > Pontederiaceae > Pontederia > Pontederia paniculata. Next base: position 10,593 of record LTAE01009246.1, read on the forward strand.
AAATTTTGTTCAAAAGATTTAATAAAAATGATGATATTTTATGTGTCACATCAATTAGTAGACATATATGCACATCATTTTTAAATACTATTTTTTATAAATATTATTTTGTTTCAACATCATGACAGTTAATTTTCCATGTGTTCATGAATATCTTATGATTTTATTCTTATGCTTGGTGAATGGTCCATTGGTGAGCTCATGGGTGCTCTAAATTGGTAACTCACATCATCAATGATGCAATATGAGATTGGCTTATTAGCCGACGAAACCATGGAGCCTACTGTATGTCAAAGCTGCAGAAAATGAAGGCAAACTAGTGGACCATAAATGTATACATTAGAAGATGAGGTTGGGGATGCATCAAATTCAATTTGTATGGTTCAAGATCAAACTTTTAAAATATATTTTAAATTTTTAAATTTAATTTTAAATCGTCAAAATTAAATTTAATGATCTAAATTAATGCTAATTAATCTATTTAGTAAAAATACTAAGTAGACTTTCTTTCTTCTCGAAAAATACTCATAGCACTTTAACGGTACTTTATAATATGTATATAAAAAAATATTGATAATATGTATATATTTTATTGTATAAAATTATGTCTAAATCACACAACACAAATATAAAAATCAAACAACACAAATATAAAAGATTACATGATTTTTTTTTTACAAAAGCCTCTTATACTACAATACTGGAAATTGATTGGATTCAAGTAAATGAGTAATTGTAATCTTACTGCAACTTGTACATGATTTATCAACAACATCATCATTTATTTTTAAATTACATTTCGTATATATATATATATATATATATATACTTTATACAATGTAAAAAAATATGTTACTAGATATAAGGAAAAGTAGTTATTAAATAAAAAATCCGACACCAACACATATTTTGATGGTGTGCTTATTATATGTAAAATTCCATCACAAATGCACTAAACACCAGATATCATCATGAAAAAGGTTAAAGGAAAATTCAATAATTTAGACGTTGGATAAAGTATAATAATTCCTTATTTAGATAAAGAATGAATTGCATGTCAAAAATGTTACATTAAAAGGAAAACAAAATTATCGACGTTGGGATTAAAGGAAAATTCAATAATTTTTCACAACCTCTTTTCCTTTTTATAGAGAATTATATGAACGATGAATTCATCAAAATGCAAACAACAGTGATGTGAAAAAACAGAAGAAATTTTACTTGATTAAGTTTACCAAACTTTAATTCATAATTATGTGACATATCAGGATAAGATAATTTTACCATGAATTGGTAGGTGGCACCATTTTGTGGGCGATACGGAAGAGGACCCTTTTTTTGTTTTTTTATAAACAAAGATAGGCAAAGGAGGGTTGCATTAACCTCTCCATTCCTCTTTTTTTTATCGGTTTACAATGTCAAATAAATTAAAGCAAATTTTATAGGTTTGTTGGTATCTTTTTTAGTTCATTTAATAAATTAAAACCCTCGTGGATGATATGTTAGAGTGGAGAATTAAGAAAAAGTTATATCAGACTTTTCACGTTACCAACTAATTATATGCACAAATCGAAGTGATTCTTCCACCTTAGAAATTTTTTTGCCAAGCTTCAAGTCAAACCATCAACGTGTCCAAAACAACTATCTTCTTCTCCAAATCAACAAAACCAGATCTGAAAAGAAACATCCTCAACCAATGCACCTTCACTCATGCACCCTCACTAGGGAAGTACCTTGGAGCCCCCCTCACACATGGACGACAAAAAAAAGATCACTTCCACCAAGTACTCACCAGGATGCAAACCAGAATCACCAGTGATCGGCCTCCACTCTCTCCTTGGCGGGCGGAACCACTTTAGCTCAAACAACACTCCAATCAATTCCTTCATACCTTATGCACACAATCAAACTTCCAGCATCAGTGTGCTCATAGATGGACAAGTTATGTCGCAATTACATATGGGGGCACAAGGCGAACGAAAAGAAGATCCACCTAGTAAATTGGAATGTCATCACCCAATCGGAAGAACGAGGCGGTCTGGATTTACGGAGAACGAAACACACAAATACAACTTTACTAGCAATTATTGGTTGGGGCCTAATTAATAATCCAACAGCCATGTGGTCTCAAGTGCTCTCCTCCAAATACAAGGACTGAATCCTCCCGGAGGCCAAGCTGCAGTCTAAGAGATCTGATTCTTGGCTATGAAAGGATATTTGCTCAGCTTGGAACAAAGTTTCATCGGCATCATGTTGGCATGTCAACAAAGGTGATAAAGCTTACTTTTGGACAGATAATTGGCTTGACAATGGAGCCCCTCTATATAATGGCATCACCAACAATCTCGCGCAAGTTAACCTCAAGAGTCGCGTCAAAGATTTTTGCGGCTCAAACTCAAGTTGGAACTGGAACGAACTCAGCCACATCCTTGGTGCTCAAGACCTCCTTCGACTAGCTTCAGTTCTCCCGCCAAATCCGAATTCACCTGAAGACACCCTCTCATGGCCTCTTGAAAACTCAAGAAAATTTACAGCGAAATATGCTTATTATTTTCTTGTGGAGCCATCATGGAATCACACACAACGCATATGGAAGCTAATATGGTCATGGTCGGGTCCTGAAAGAGTGTGCACCTTCTTGTGGCTAACTGGTAATCACCGCCTCCTTACAAATGAACAAAGGCAATGACGGCAGCTCTCTACAACATCAAACTGCCGCACTGCCAAAATATACCTGAGTCAATCACTCACGTCCTCCGTGACTGCCCAAGAGCTCATCATATTTGGGAGAAACTGCTACCCAGGTACGCATCACAAACTTTTTTCTCCTCTGACTGGCTCACAACTAACTTGCAGGCCGACATAGTGCACGACAAGGAACCAAGTTGGGATGTTATATTTGGTACAAGTTGTTGGCTAATCTGGAACTGGCGCAATCGCTCCATCTTTGATCAAACTTTCCACCCACTAACGGACAAGGCTGCCGAGATCGAAAAGCAAGCAAGAGGCTTCATCTTCTCATGGGATTGGACAGGGTCACTCAAGGGAAACGGATGGCAGCGACACAAGGTCAAATGGCAACCACCACCAACAGGATGGATAAAATGTAATGTTGATGGAGCATCGACATCCTTCCCACAGCACAATGCATGTGCTGGAGGGATCATAAGAGACGATCTCGGTATCTGGAGAGGGGGGTTTATCCGACCACTAGGACCAACATCTGTGCTGGAGGCCAAGCTCTAGGCAGCAAGGACCGGTCTAGAGTTTGCACGAGACAAGGGACATCGTCATATCATCCTCGAACTGGATTCAAAGGAAGCCTTCGAAATTATAATTGGGTCCAAGCAACCACCAACACATCTCGCCAATCTCACCTACGAGATCAAAGAAATGGCGACCAACCAATGGGACTTTCAGATAGCCCATGTTCTGCGAGAAGGGAATTCATGTGCAGATTTTTTGTCATGAGCTGGACTGAGTCGAGCGCCTCAAACTCAAGTGCTTACTCACCCACCATATGAACTATTGACTTATATTTTTGGAGACTTATCTGAGCGCCTATCTTGTATGCTTTAATTTACATTTAATGCATGGGCTTCAAGCCCCCTTACCTTATCAGAAAAAAAGTACGATATTTTGGTAAGATCACCGTACCTATCATGGGAATTGATTGTAAGTCATGAGATAATAAAATTTAATTACAAAATCTTAATGAAGAACTGAAAAAAGGATAAAAGACTATGGTGGCTTGGAAAAATATAAAAGTATATATATTTATATATTTATATATATGTATATATATAGTATCATAATTTAATCATGAAGAGGAATTAATATATAACTTACCACTACAAGAATATGATGGATTAGCGACAACAGATTAGCGACAGAAACACCTGTCGCTACTGGCGACCACTTAACGATAGTGCAACTACAAGATAAGTTGATATTTTTTTATAAAAAATAAAAACTACGACAATCTAACAACAAAGTTAACGTCAGAGAGCGTTTGTCGTTGATTGCGACAGAACTAGCGACAGTTTAGCGATATAACTTCTATCGCTAATTCTCGTGTCCTAACCCCCCGTCATTTACCTCAATTTTTTTCCCTACTGCATTTCTTCTATCCGTCCGGCCCTCCCTCCTCCGCTCTCCTCGTCGTCCTCCTCACAGAGGGCGGCGACCGCCCTCCTCACAACACCGTCGGCCTTCTCACTACTGTGAGGAGGATGGCCGCCCTCCTCACCGCGCATCCTCCTCACAGCTATGGGCATCGCCCTCCTCAATGAGAGGAAGGCGGCGCCACTCTCCTCCCGGCATTGAGGAGGGCGTGCGCCGCCCTCCTCATGTACGACAGTTTATATATAATTATGTTTTATTTTTATATAATTATATTTCATTCATATATAATTATGTTTCTTTATATTTAATCATATTTAGTTCAATTGTAATCATGTTCAGTGAATATCGAATAATATGTTCAACTCATATTTAATTAAGTTTCATTCATATTTATGTAGTATAATGAGATATGATCTGGATTTTTCAATGAAAATATGATAAGAGTTATGTTTGTGAAAAATCTAAGGACGGAGTTGGTGAATTCTTAAAATTTGCATATGAACAAAGAGAAGAAACTTCTAATCCTTCGACTTCAAAATTTTATATTTTTTTTAAAAAATGCAGACGAACCTCTTTGGAATGGTTGCGAGCAACAAAGTGTGTTATTTTCTGTTTCACAATTGATGAATTTGAATTCTGAATATAATATGAGTGAGAAGTGCTTTGATAGAATGATTTGCATTATCAAGAGTATGTTGCTTGCTTCTGAAAAGTTACCTGAAAATTATTATAAATGCAAGAAAATGATGAGTGAACTTGGTTTAGAGTATTAGAATATTGATGCTTTTTTTTAATTGTGTTATATATGTTTTGACATGTTATGGATAATTAATTTTTATATGTTATTATAGATTATGTCTCCTCATGGTCGTGGGAGAGCTCGTGGGAGCGGCACGGGTCGTGGCACTTCACCTGGGGTCGAGGATGAGTCTGTCATCAGTCTTGACTCTCAGACAGGTAAGTCTTACTATTTCTTGGTCATATTTAATCATGTTACTTTTAGATTTAATTTTTTGTCTATATTTATTAGTTCTAACATTTTATTTTAGACAATATTAATGTTGGGTCTTCATCTTTTCAATGAAACTCGTATAACATTATACCTGTTACCGGAGTTACGGTGGATGACAAGAACAATCCGTGAGTTGATAATATATGATTTATTAAAAATAATTTTCTTAAAGTATGAATATAATGTTTAATGCATTAATCCATATAATGTTATATGATTTAGGTACGCTTTCATCCCCGGATGTATTCATAAAATCAGCGAGTTTATTCTTCCGAGACTTCCGATAGGCTGTGCTAAATGGAAGAACATTTCGTTGTGTTATCAAGATGATATGTACAATGAGTTTAGGGTAAAATTATTTTAAATCTAAGTACTTGAAATTAGTTTACAAAATAATAACTAATTATTTTTTTCAGACCAAATATAAATGAGAGGAAGGTCTTCCTGATGCTATAATAAGGAAGATCTTCAATACTGTAGTTTCGCATCGTCTCAGAGGAGTATTATTCAACTATCGGCGAGATGCAAGACTTGTGACTGACTATAACATTCTCGAAGCAAAGGACATGCCTGCACCGCATATTTCCAAAGAAGTTTGATATTCTCTTTGCGACACATGGTAAGTTCATATTTAACAGTTGGATTAAATTTAACTTTTTTTGTCAACACTTATCACTTTCAATGTAGGGCGTCACCCGAATATCAGGAGAACTCAGCAACCGCCAAAAATAATAGATTGTCTAAGTCGGACGCGGCACCGCCATTGCGGAGGCTCTATTGGGTTCATAAAGCATAAACGAAAAATAATATTTTTTTAAAATTATATGAATATTATTTATTATCGTTAATCACTTCGAGAAAATATTTTAATATATGAAATGTGATTTTCGTACGAGTTAGCGAGTGCAAAGTTGACTTCCAAACGGTGTACAAAGAAGTTTACACCAATAAGAAGACAAACCAGTTCATCTCAGAGCAAGCAAAATAAATTGCGGTATAATTTCATAACACTCATTGAAAATATTTATCATTAAGTATTTGGTATCGAAATAATTATTTTTATTTACAGGAGGCATATGATTTGCTTATGGCAGAAAAGTACAGGGATAATGCAGACTCAATTCCCGACGTCGACGAGGAGGTATGAAAAGAAGTTGCAGGACTTACATAGGAGGGTCAACTTCGTGGGTTAGGAAGATTGAGTTCGCAACAAGTGAGTGTTGCTTCTATCGTTGGTCCTTCGTGTAGTTCGGCCGCCGAACTCTCTCTTGCGACTATGGCTGGGATGAAGGACCTTGTGGTGGAGTGATAGATGAGAGAGTTACGCCACTTTTGTTGGAGGTCCTCAGTTTGGTTCGCGGCCGTTCTGCTCCTCGTACTCCTCTGTCCAATGATTATATTATGTTGTGTTTGACTTATGTTGTAATACTTTGAAACATGTGTTGTCGACTTAGAATTTGTGATGAGTACTTAGAAACTTATGTTGTGTTACTTTGATGTTTATTACGTTTATATGACATCTTTATTATCTTGTGTATGAATGAGTATATTTGTTTGATATGATGATACTATATTGTATATTAAGAAATTTTCTACAAATAGATGCACCATTCTAAGTTGTTTTGATAATTAGAGACTAATTAGCGATAAAATAATGATGAAATGACGATACAATTTTCGACAAAAAATAATAATTAGTAGCAGAATAGCGACAATTCAGCTATAAATTTAGTGACAGGTTAGCAACGATTTAGCGGCTTTTAGAGACCATTTTAAAAAATATTAACGACGGGTTAACGATAGTCTGGCGACAGCGCAACTACGACATAACGACAAATTTAGTGACAGATTTTTCTGGTTGCTAATAATGACCTGTTTTTTGCGATAGTTTGTCGTTGTCGCCATGTTATCGCTAAATACTATAGTGACAATCTAGCGACAGATATTTCTGTCGCTGAATCCTATTATTCTTGTAGTGTACAAAGTGAAGAAAAAGAAATGGGTGGAGCATAAAATGAATAATTATTAATACACTAACAATGCTAATGAATGATTAACCAAAATTAATGATTTGAATTGTTAAAAATTTGGAAAAAGGTAAATAAGAATGAAAATTGAGATTTTCGGAAGCATCAAAATTATATATTTTATTTTGTTGATTTTTTTGAGGTGTTATAAATGCATTTACGAGCAAAAGATGTTAAAGAAGTTAACAAATACACCGCAAGCTATACAATACAAGTGTGAGGTCGCCAATTGACCTCAACACAATAATATCTATATCGGTTTCCAGTGCGTCATATGAACAATTACTTACACTTTGTTCAAATAACAACGAAGAATTTACAAAGTTATATTGACATTACATTTGTCAATCTTGCAAGTTCTGAGTCCTGGAAATGACTTGCTTATAAAATCTTCTCGTCCTGTAGAATAGTACCAGAGCAACAACAGACCCAAAAAGTGTAACAGATGCCATTATTAGGAACGATAACATGAAGCAATGTCGACCTGTGCAAGTCTCCAGACCAGATTCTGAGAATGAAGACTCCCTGTCATATATGAATCCTATAATTCTGACAGCAATGGCAATAGTGTTAAAGATGGTGCCAAAATCTCTGAGGCCAAATATTTCAGAAGTGATGCTTGGCATCAGTGCCCACTGAGAACCATAACATACGCCGATGAGTATCGAACCGGCATACAAGGAACCAGGGAGAGCAGAAGATATGGTAGCATGACCGACGCTCATGGCCGCAAGAGTAAGAACAATGAGCAAGGGCCTTGGCCAACCTCTGGCACGCAGGAAATAATCAGAAACATAGCCAGCACCAAATCTTCCAAAGAAATTCCATATGCTCCAGAGAGAGACCAGTGTACTGGTTTCCAAGCTTGTGTAACCCAGAGAGCCTCCTATCTGACTGATATTGTTCACTGTAGCCAATCCTGATCCCATGCCACAAGCCATGGCTATAAACAACAACCAAAAGTCTAATGTCATCATAGCTTGTGTTGTACTGATACTTTCCTCCCTTGGCACCAACAAAAGTTCTTCATTGGATGAGCTTTGCACATTCACTGCAGATGTTTTATGTAATACCCAGATCCCCATCAAAATAAATGGACGGCCTAGATTAAAAGATGGTTAAATAAGAGTTTGAGTCCAATTAAAAGTCCACTAAAACCCTAAATCTCTCACCTATATAAACCCCTAACCACAAGAAAATAATTT